>OAMR01000197.1:1780240-1799180 GCA_900205405.1 Echinochloa crus-galli | reverse complement strand
TTGTGGTAACTAGCAAAGCTCTTGATATCATTGTTGTTTACACATGTGAGTTTGCTAATTTTTGGATAAGAAATGAAAAATTGAATCTCACCCATGAGTGGATGAATTACCATGACTTGTTCATGAATTGCTTGAGTACAAGAAAAAGCATGTGTCTAAAGTTGAAGAATGTGACTTGCTTAAGTCAAATCTTGAAGAATTAAAATCTAGACCTGCTTTGCTTGGAGCTTGTACTTCTAGTCCTGTCTTGCATGCTAAACTTGATGGTGCTCACACTAAAATCAAATCTCTTGAAAGTTCTTTGAATTCTTTTGTCAAGCATGCCTGTTCTACTTGTGAAGAAACTGCTTTAAGGATTCTTGAACTTGAGCATCATGTTAATCGTGCACAAAATGAAAACTATGAATTGAGAAAATGTTTGGGTTGGTTGTCAAGCCGTGAACCTCAATTGACGTTGGTGCAGGTGAAGAACAAGCGCGAAAGGTCTTTGTGGTCTTGATTCTGAGTTGGTGGTTAAGAATGAGGGAATGATTTGTGAGGGTGTGCCTTTCCCACCACAAAATGTCCCATCCAAGAATACCTTTGAACCTAAGCCCAACCACTTGAGAAACAAGCTTGACACCACTCGAGATGCACCAGAATTCCCACCTCAGACCAACAACTTCCAAAAGAGAGTGATCTTTGTGGGAGAGACGAGTGTTGAGGGAGAGACGAGTGGTCTCGAACCAAGTGAGAAGCCTAAGCCAAAAGAAGATCCAAAGCCTAAACCAAAAGATGATCCAAAGCCAAAGCCAGTCCGCTACCACTGTAGTTTTTGTGGTAGGGATGGTCATCAAGAGAGTTTCTCCTTCAGGAAGAAGAGAGAGGTAAGGCGTGAGAAGGATATGGGAAACCGGTACAGGTACCGCTCTTCCCATAGCGTGCCTGAGCCTCGTGCTCCTTTGCCCAGAGGTGATGGGTTTGTGCGCTCTGTTTCAAGTAAGAGTGCTCGTGGCTTTGCTCCTCGTGGAGGAGGTCCTCAGGGACATGGTGGTTTTGCTAGGCGTCCTCCTCCTCGTGGTCAGTACGAGTTCGGGAGGGACGACCGTAGCTTTGGGTACTGGAGGGAGCCTGGACCGCGTTTTCCCTCGCGTGGTGTTCCTCCAGTTTGGTGTGGAAGGTTTCCTCAGTTTGATAGGTTTGGTAGAGTGGATTTTGCTAACCCTTCTTTTGAGCATATGGCTCAGCACTGGTTTAACTTTATTTGTTCTAACCCCAGTGTTGAGTCGTTTGCTCATTCTCGATCTCGCTTTTAATTTTGCAGGTGGGAGGCTTGAGGAGCCTGTGGCTGATTGACTCCGGTTGCTCTCGACACATGACTGGAGATCAAAGGTGGTTCTCAAGCCTCACCCCGGTGATGACAATTTCGGTCAGTAATTCTACAACACATTCCTAGAGGGGATAATGGAGAGGCAAATAGATTGGCCCAAAGTGCATCAGGTTACAGAGAAAATCAAGAGGTATTTGCTACTGATGACTGTGCTTTCGGGAGTAGTTTGGCAGAAGGTGATTGGAGGAAAGAAATTGCCGATTATTTGGAGAATCCATCCCAGAAGGTTTCTAGAAGACTCAGGTATAAAGCTATAAAGTTTGTTCTTCTTGATAAAGATTTATATTATAAATCCCTGGACGGAGTATTATTACGTTGCTTAAATCAAGAAGAAGCAGAGAAGTTGATGAGTGAAGTGCATGATGGATTATGTGGAGCACATCAGTCAGCTTACCGAATGAAGTGGGTTATTAGAAGAACTGGATATTACTGGCCGACAATGTTGGAAGATTGCTTTGAATATTTCTAAATGATTTTGCTGGAAATCCTTCAGACACCAAAGGCTGTGTTCATGTAGAACTGATGATTGGATCCAAAGTGCTGCTCACAACTTTCTTTGTCATTGAGGGCAAAGGGGCATATAGTTTGCTGCTTGGTAGAGATTGGATCCATGTAAATTGCTGTATCCCATCAACCATGCATCAACAGCTCATTCAATGGATAGATGATGAGGTGGAGGTTGTGCAAGCAGATGATTCAATAAGCGTGGCAAATATGGAACCAACTTTTTGGGAATATCAAGGCATAGATTGTTTCTCAGACAAAGACTGGGGAGAAGGTCCTGTTGCACCAGCCAGCAGTGATCAACAGCCGATCGAAGCAGTCGGCTCTCATAGTAATTTTTGATGGAAAATCCCTACATAGGACTGTTGGGAATATGCCCAAGAGACAACTGGATTCGATCCACTAGTCTTAATGGGCCACAAATGTTGTGAAGCCCATTACCAGGGGAAGGGGTGCTTTATTTATTAGTCCCATATTGCTAATGGAACATGGTGTGGAGAATTTCATCCAAATAAATAGACACCAAACCCCTCCTGAAAAAGACATGACTTCCAAGCAATAGTTGCTTTTCTCCCCATCGTGCTCGCGGACCTAGCAGTCCGGTGCGCGACGTTTCAATCCTCGTACGTGTGGATACCTCGGAGGTGCTGCGCTTGGAGCACAAGAATCCAAGTGAGCCCCAACTCATTCCAAAGCTGATCAATGATTCAAATAAATTAGTAATTTATTTGAGAAAGGGGTGAGAATTGTTACGTGATTATACTACTTCCACAGTCTCAGAATATAGCTGTTTTTATTTTAGCGTTAAAACAAGAATATTAGCTATTTCTGAGTTTTTAAGGATGTTTCTAGCGGTGTACTGTAAAAAATGTTTCGTTTGGTTCACTTAGGCATTCCCCAGCTTTGCTTATCTCTTCTTTTAGAAAGAGAGGCATTCTTCCTCATCTCTTTGCACTCGGCAACATCCCCAATGTTAGCTGCTCATCCCTGAAATCTCCAATCTTCCTCCTGCATTCAACGCTCACCAAGTCCATGGAATAGGCACACACATGCATCAAGCATCTTCTATTCTAGAAAGGTTTAACGCGGAACAATTTAAAATTTCAATTGGATTTCTTAATCTGTCTAAAAAAAGTCCAACTTTTAGCTATATTTTGGGGTAGAGGGAGTAACTTGTCAGAATCCATTGTCATAATGGACTCAGCTGTCATTGATATTCTGCTTTTAGCTAGGGACAACATCATAATCGTTCCATATGTACTGAAGATTGAAATGTGAATATGCTCAGAAGTCACAACATAGTTACAAGTTTACAACTTCACGGTACAGATTTGGAGCTAGAACCACATTATGGGCCAGACAATTCATGCTTCAATAGGACAATGCAGTGTAATTAATTGCCTCTAGCCACCGTACCCCCACCCAGAAACAAGTGTCCATGTCTCCCACCCGTTTTCCCACAGTCCAAGGCATTACTTTCCGGAACTACTAGCTCTGAGCTACATTTGCTCAAAGGCAAAAGGGAATTTTGGACAGTATGTCGTGCTCGTGGCATGGGACAAAACGACAACTTATTGCACATGTAGGAGGCCTCACTGATGCAGTTGTTTAATAACAGAGGGTGCGTAGGGGGCACCAAATTGTGTGATTTGTGTGACGAACTGATCTGGATTATTCTCATTTCTAGATTAGAATATCAATGCTCAGTTGGATAGCCTTGGGGATAGAGAAGGTCAACCGTGCGATATAGGGAATCATTTCACAGGGATGTCAGGATTAGGTGATAGGCTACTGTATGATGTAGCAGATTTGGGGATTTGAGGCTGATGATTTTTTTTTTACTCTAGCAAAATTCCAACCTTGTCGGCATGGTACATGGTAGTCCTGCAAAAGACTAATAGTCGAATTAGCGTTTCATTTATATATACGTGCCCATCCGGGTAGTAAAAGAAATAGCGTACCTTTGTTCATGGACCATTTGTTACGATAATATATTTGTGAGTTTACTACATTTTAATATGAGACAGATGCACGAGATAGATCTATAAATTTAATGAAACTATTATAAATATTCACAGTAAATTATTAGACAAAAATAGGTAATTGTTGGTTGTGTAGATGTTCTAGTGTCTAAACCAATACTGACTTTACTAGAGGCAATAAGGCCTTCTCCAATGGCAAGGGTCAATACCTAGCTCTAAGCACTCTAAGAGACAGCTCCTCCAATGATCTAGTTCTTAGCACATAGCTCATAACATGAATGACCCCACACGTCATCCTCACACAATCTCGAAATACGTGTATGAGACTATCTCTTGAACAAGAGCTAGCTCTTAACTTTTTGCACTGTTCACAGATTAAAAAATTTATGAGCTAGCCCAAGAGACAGCCATTGGAGAAGGCCTTGTAGCGATGACTAGGGATTTCTAGCTCGGGCACAATGATAGAGTCCACCGGTCCAGATCGTCTGTTGAGAGATAAGACGCACATGCATGTTTATTTGGTTGCGCTTTGCCCACTGAGAGCTCGATCTGGCTTCCGCACACTGAAAGTTTTGGGCTCTCCAATCTCTTATCCGTTGCGTGCAATGGGCGCACAAACGTGTGTACATGGTGAGTCAGTGAGTGTGGGGGTGTGAGAGTGCATGGCGTGTGTGAGTTGGGCGTGTCACGCATTTATTTTTTTCACGGCATGTGTTCTCTTTTCTTTTTTTTTTGAAAGTGTTTTCACGGCATGTGTTCATTCAAGCCGTAACTGTGGCGTGCTAAACTTGCTCAACTGCTTACATGGATGGAACAAGTCACGAAAACTATGAAACAAAAACTCTATGCACGTCGAACATAGTTAGTAGTATATATATGAACTCTCGGGCAATTAGTTTAGGCCAAACACTGGATGAGCTGAACCTGGGCCAAAGTAAAATGAAGGTAAAAATAGAGAAGAAATTAACAGGCATGTATCCAACCTCCAAATGGACCCAAAACCAAACCAAAGTATATTTTGTGCCGAGTAATTAGAGAGACGAAAGAGGTGGTTGGAGAGCTCGCTGACCAGGCCGTCACGGAGAAATTCGAGGATATGTGCCAAACTCTAAGAGATCATTCTCAGCGCATTGCATTGCACTATTATCAAGACTGAGAATTTGCTAATTTTGTCTGATATTTATTAGGGATAAAACCCCCATCTCATCTGAGGCTAATCTTAACCTAAACATTACTTGATAGTTTCTGTCCATATCATATGGACACCACTCTAAGACACTAGGGCTCCCAGCACTTGATGTCTATCTATATATATCCCAACTCCAAAGTAATTAATATTCCTCAATTATCTCTCTCCTCTACACCAATCATTTCTAGACACTACTCTCTCTCTCTCTCAATGCAAACCATGATGGTGTCTAGTGTATTGGTTTTCATGTTGAAACTGAGTTTTGCACGAGACCCAATTTCTTCCTCTCCACATTCTCCTGAAGGGGCCTAATAAACTTAAATATCAAAAATCAACGATAAATTTGCTATCTATCGCATATTCTTTTCAGGCAAACATGTATGTCAAAAACAATTGTGGTAAGATCAACATCGGAACGGAAACTGAGAATAATGCCAGATGCCAGGTTCTAGAGCTAGGAATTAAATTGAAACTCTAGTACTATTTAGGTGCCAATATATGCAGCGGCTAGAATAAGTTCTAAAAAATAATTGAGGAGATTACTGAAATTATATGCATCGGAGTGCACTTCGATTCTCCAAAGATGCTTACGTAACAAAATGCAGCTCATTGCTGACAGCAGATTCATGCATTCGACGAAGCTTAAGTCATGGATGACGTGTGGTGTAAAGAAAACTGCCAAGCTAACTGACTACTTTCCGAAACCCGTGTACAGATTATTGAGAAATCGACAAATAAGGTAGTGCGTCCAGTGATCCTGTCGTTTTCTCCAACTTCCCCTCATCCGAAACAATTGGCCACTTGGTCTTTGCTTCAGCATCTGATCATGTTGCGGAAGTCTCAGGACGCCTATATATACAGAGAGAGAGAGAGAATGGCACTCACGTACTCCCTCAAGAACATCACCATTGCAGTTCAGATCAGATTATCGCATTCATATAGCCATGGGGAGCTCAGGCGAAAGAAACATCCACGTTCTTCTCCTGCCATTCCCCGTCCAGGGCCACATCAACCCGCTCCTCCAGTTCGGCAAGCGCCTCGCCAGCCACAGCGGCGTCCGGTGCACCCTGGCGGCGACCCGCTTCGTCGTCAGCTCCACCAAGCCGACCCCGAGCTCGGTGCACGTCGCCGTCTTCTCCGACGGCTGCGACGGCGGCGGGCCCGACGAGCTGGGAGGGGTGGGTACACAGACCACGACATGGCTATCAAGCTGTTACATTGCTTGGATAGAGATGTGTGGGCTGCAAAGTTTGAGGCAATTACAGAATCTGATGCTTACGAGACACTCATAGTCGATGGGCTGTTCTCTAAGCTTAAGTCATCAGAGGTCGATAGGATTGCTAGAGCCAAGCTTGAGAACCCGACTGATTTGATGAGGGGATAGCGATACTGGATGTGTTTATTTATAGAAACTGCAGAGGAAATCGTGGCCAGAAATCGTGGCGCGCATCCCAAAAATTCGGAAGGTGGAAAGCCCCATGAACCGAGCAGTTGCCGTGTCGTTTGAGATTCATGCTAAATCATATTCGGTTTGACCAGGAAAAATTCGGCTACACCATACTTATCACAGTCAGCTTTGCCGAATAAGTTTTAGGCAACGAATCTCATTGAAAACGGCATTGCCGAATGAGTCAAAGCACAAGCACCGCTCGAAGGATGACCACAAGCACAAGTACAAGAGCAAGAGCAAGGACAAGTACAAGAAGAAGGACGATGACCACAAGCACAAGCACGAGTACAAGCACAAGCACAAGAACCGAGCTATGGTGGCCGGTGCAAGCGACAATTTCTTGTCAGCCTCTTGGGTCTGAGCCAATGCAGAGAGTTTGGCCTTGAGCTGCTTCTCTTCATTCAAAGCTGCTGAAGCTTCCTTTCGAATTTTCTGTACCAATTCAGGAAGATCAGCCATCTGCTTCTCCTCGGCTTCGATTTCAGCAGATAATCTACTCAACTCAGCTTCTAGTTCAGCTTTCTTGGCCTTCTTCAGTTCAAGAGCAGGTTGTAGTTTGGATATTAGCTCTTTAGTAGTCTGAGCTTGAAGATGCAAATCTTTTACAGATTGCTTGGCCAAAGTTCTTCTTTTCTCCAAGGCCGGTTGAGCAGATTGATTCTTCAAAGCTTGCTTCACTGCAATAAAGTGATCATCCAATCTAGAAACTGGATCTAAAGAAGTCTTGATGTTAGCAGGAAGATCTTGATCAAATGATTCAAGCAAGTCTCTTAAAAGATCAGCATTATTAACTTGATCTCGAATGTCTTTCTGCAGAAAGGAGAAGATTTCTTTCAATTTTGCCTGGTTTTCTTCTGACAGAGCTTGACAAGAAGATGTTTCTTCTCCTTGTTCAACAATCAAATCATCCAAGGCAAATGAATAACTGGGTGTTGAAGCAGATTTCTCCTGGAAAGAAAAATTCTTGATAAATTGATAATGATTTATTGGGGAATTGAAAAGATTGGATGACTTTGTTTACCTCTATGCTGATTTCTTGAATGGGAGAAGGAGATCTCTCAGGAGCAGTAGAGGGGCCCTGCACATCATGCTGAGAAGGAATTGGGGAACCCCTTGGTGAAGAAGCAGCTTCTAATTGAGGAAGAGGTGAAGTTGGAGTTGGATCATGCTGAGAGGAGGGGCTTTCCAGGACTTGATCCACAGAAATTTGTTCTGCAACTGAAAAGAGTATAAATGCCGATGAAAGGAATGAATGAGATAGTAAGATTTTTTACCAGTTGATGGAACATCGGCAGAATCTGTAGTGGCCACTGTCTGCTGTGTCCGAACCTGAAATCATGAAAAAGGGATGAGCATGACAAAAGAAGCATTGTATTTAAGGGAAGAGACTATAACCTGAATGAGTTTTCTGTTGGTTGTTCTTTTCTTCTTAGGAGCTGAAGGAGCAGGCAAAGAAGGAGTTTTTCTCTTGGCAAAAGATGGCCTGGTAATAATTGGATCTAGATTGGCCTGTCTGGACATCAACTGAGCCAAGGAAAGGGATTGACACCCTAAAGCAGATATTGGGCCTGCAATCTTGTATTGAATAGCCCTGGCAAGAGGGGCAGGTGCTATGTCCTACAAAAACAACAGAATTATAATAAAAGAAGAAATGTTGTTGAAGCCAGATAATGATTGAACAACATTACCTCTGAATTTGGCTTGAAGTCAGGCATCAACTCAAGACAAAGAGGATGAATTGGCATATTGAAGATATGATCGTGAAATTCTTGCCACCAGACAGTGAAAGAAGGATGAGCAGATGTTATTGGCACAAAAGGTTCAGGTTTATATATGGATGTGTCGAGGTCTTTTGGTGTTGCTCGTTGTCTCGTTGTTGGTTCCTCTTCCGAGCTTTGGAAGTGGCATAGGAGGTTGGGTCACTTGAGCTTTGACTTGCTCTCTCGTTTGAGCAGTCTTGACCTTATCCGAGGATTGCCCAAGCTTCGGTTTGAGAAGGATTTAGTTTGTGCACCTTGTAGGCATGGCAAGATGGTTGCTACTTCTCACCCACCTTTGACTGAGGTGATGACTGAGCGTCCCGGGGAGCTTTTACATATAATTGGAGGCAGAGGCCAGTTCTTAAAGGCATCTTGCCATTCATGAGGCTTTGTCAGTGAGGATTTAAAAGGAATTCACTGAGATTCGGTAGCAATCAGTTCAGAGGGGTCTGAATCTCCTACGGGCCCAAGAAAATAAGTGGGTGCTTTCGCCTCAGTAGGTATCAAGAGTTCAGCCGCTAGAGCCTACCAAGAACAAAAAAGGCAATTGGTCCAGCTCGCGTTCGCTCAGTCGGTGGGAAGTGGTATGTCCTTGTGATAGTGGACGACTATTCTCGCTATACGTGGGTGTACTTCTTGGCAACTAAGGATGAGACATTTGGTTTTGTTTGAGATCTGGTCTTGAGGTTGAAAAATGAGTGAAATGGTAATGCCATACGAGCTATTCGCAGTGACATGGCACGGAATTTAAAAATGCTCAGTTTGATGCCTTTTGTCGTGACCTTGGTCTTGAGCATCAGTTCTCCTCACCTTATGTTGCTTGTCAGAATGGTGTTGTGGAAAGAAAGAATCTGTTGACACCAAAAAATGACACCAGGAAGAGGTTGACATGTGGGCCGGAATTGATGAAAAGATAAACATCGTTCAGTCAAAGAAAACTTATATTCGAGAACGATTCGGCAAAGGCATACTGCGGTCGGGAGTCCGTCGCCGATTCGGCAAGGAGCTGCTCTATGGAAAGCATTCGGGAACACGTGATGACGTGGATCAAGTAAGGAAAATGCCGATCTGATGAAGAATACAAGATGAATACGACATTTTAGACGTATTTCTTTGGAAACAAACGTTTTGTAATCGTAATCGAGTAGGAATCGTGTCAAAACCAGGGTATAAATATGAACCCATGGTGATTGTAATAGGGATCGAACAATCATACAACAAACCGGCCTTGCGCCACCTTTTCGAGTCCTTTAGTCGTGTCGTCGAAATCTTCGAGAGGAACCATCGATCCGTCGACCTCCGTAAGTATCGACAACCTTGTATCATGCTTAGTATCATGCGGTGGATTTAAGCTTGAGTCAAGAAGGCTTTTCTTGCTAGATCATGAGTCATGCGGTAGGCTAAGGTTTAGCTTGAAGCGAGTTATCGGCTCTATTAGATTTTGGCAAAGATCTAATAGATTCATTAAGTTACCTTGTGTTATTTGGGTTTTACTTTATGTTTAATTCATATAACACTCTTTTTGCCCAGTCTAGATTGGTTAGGTTCGGTTTTGATTCATCGCAAGACATGACCATGTTACCTTACATAGCCGAATTCAAACCAATCTAGATTGCCACGTGTCGCGGGTTCAAACTCGTTGGTTTTGTATGGATCTTGACAGAGCCGGGTATCATGCGGTAGATGCAGGTTTTTGGGTCGTTTTAGAACTAATCATCCGGTGGATTAGAGCTCGAAATCGATCTGATAGGTCTATCAACATCGACGAAGCTTGTTCCTTCTTCATGGAACCCGAATCGGCTATCTAGCCGTATTCGGCAGTCCCTCAATGAGTGAAAACGTGTTCGTAACTTTGTTTTAAATAATGAATGCTTCTAGCCTTCCACGTTTAGAGTATATCATGCGGTAGATTGATCTATTCTTGGTTGGTGGTGTGATTTTAAACAAGTTGTATCATGCGGTGGATTAACTTGTTTGATTCTACGCCTGACGGGTTCGAGGGTATCTAGACATGCGGTAGACTAGTGCTTTTAGACCTATGCATTCTTGTTTATTAGAGATTTACGATCGTGCTTTCACATTTATCATGCTTTATGCCCGTTAATCGGTTGTATTTAAGTATTGTAACGATCATCTAATTAAATACCGATCTTTCATCATGATGACGTCATGCGTTCGGCAGTATGCGCTCTGCCGAATATGCATGTGAGCGCCTGCATTGCCGACAGATAGCTTGTTCATAGCTATATGCCGATCAAGATTGGCCTTGCAAGCCGTAGAGATGGAACTGTCTGGTATCATCCGGCATGTTCCAGGTTTTATATCTAAACATTTTTTCTTCCTTTGTCAGTTTCAGGGAAAATTGACTGGCACGCTTACAGGATTCAGACGATCGGGCACGTGTGAAGCCAGCTGATTCGGCTTGCTGTGTGCTTGGCGTGAGAAGCCGATTTTGCGTCAACACAATAGGTACCCCTGGGCCCATTGTCAGACCAGACTACGGCGGTCAAGGCCCACCTCTGACGGGCCCATGAGCCGACCCCTATGCGGCCCATACGGGCTCCCCGACTTGACGGACAAGACAACAAAGACCCGGCGGGTGGCTCATCCGGATATCCGGGGATATTCTAGTTGTAATCAACCCGGACTAGAGTCCTGGTCGGAGTTAAGTAGGTTTAGATGGAAACCGACTTGTAAACCCTAGCCCGCTGCCCTATATAAAGCGGGCTAGGGCACCCCTATGAGGGACACGGAACAACACATCCTGTAAACCATACGCTCGTCCTAGCTTCCTCGGTTCCAGCAATACAAACGACGCCACCGATACAGGATGTAGGGTATTATACCTCCGGGTAGCTCGAACCTGTCTAAATCAGTGCCTCCTGTGTACCATCAAGTCACTAGTTCACCAATCGTCCCGCTTACAAATCAACCACTCGGGTACCCCCAGGTGGATTGCCGGTCCTAAGGTCCGACAGTTGGCGCGCCAGGTAGGGGGAGATTGGTGAGCTTTTTCGATTCGAAAACCCCGTTGGCTTGATGGCAGATCAATCTACGTTGTCTTCCCCGCATGCGTGGAGACACGCCCTGAAGAAATCTCAGATCCGATCTGAGAACCCGCCCAGGTCACTCGCCCGTTACATCGACGATACTACAGACTACGTCAACCGCCAAACCAGCAAAGGACTCGACCAGATCCTCGAATTGCTGCTCCGACAAGTCGGGGTGGTACCTGTCGCGAATGTCTTCAAGATCGAGGCTGGGGTGGTACGAACGAACAAGCGCCAGCGTATACCTCACAGCATATCTGGCGGTCTCCGCGGCCACTCCTCTGGTGTACTCCGGCAAATGTTGCAGCCGTTCCGCGATCGGCACCGCAAGGACGGTCGTCAGGAGCCTGGATCTGGTCACATGCTGACACGGCCGCCTGCGCCAAAGCGTCGTACCGACTAGCAGCCTCTGCATATATGCACGGGTTGTTCAATACAACAAAGGTATCATAAATACCATTAAGACAACAGAATCCGGAAGTAACCCTCATAGAGACATTGTGGGCACCCACGGCCCGGGCGTGAGCGCTGGCGAGGTCTTGTGTCTCCTTTTCGGCCGCTGCATCTCCAGGACCTTCTTTTCGCGAGCATGACCTGCGCAGCAAAGCCAACCATAACCAAGTGTTATGGCTTCATGCTCGGTACACGTGGGAAACTCAAGACGACGACGCACAGGCCTCCGCTCACTTTCTATGGCGCGCTTTAGCTCGGCGTCCCTCTCCCGCAGCGTGGCCGCGACATCCTTGAACTTTTGGTCCACTGTGGCAAGCCGACCCTGAATCCGCTCCATCTCTTTGGCATGACCTGAGAACTCGCAATAAAGAAAGATAAATACTACAGCTGGCACCATCTAGTGCTTGGAAGACAGGTATTTACCTGCATTAGCTGCCTCCAGCTGAGCGACGAGTTCTTGGTTGAGTTGTGCCAGGCCCTCTGCATCTGTGTCCCTCTGGATCGCAACACCTCGAGCCTCATTGGCAATAGTCCGGACCCGGGTTCTGAGCTCCTGCAACTCCAAGTACTCATCCTCGGCCACACGCATCAACCGCGTGCTCTCCACAGTCCCGGACATCAGCGCCTGCGCCAATCCAGGTTCTAAGCAGAAGCTACGAGATATCTACTCCCAAGGTCTGATTAACTCACCTCCATGTCCTCCAGCATCGAGCTCGACGAAGTACGTATCCGCTCGAGCGCCGCCCTGTTTGCATTTGCAATGCGCTCAAAGCACTCCTGACGGCTCAGCTCCTCTTATTCTTCTTCTTCCGGCTCAGCATGCTGATCCGGAAGCGCGTCGTCCTCGAGCTCTGGCATGGCCGGCTCATCTTTGTCGTCCTGAGCGTCCGGCCTGGCCTCTGCTTCTACGATCACCAAGCCCCCTGGGCCCGACCCAGCGGTGGCGCCCCTTGCTGACGACTCGGGCAGCTCCGCCATTGGAGCACCCTGCTCCGTAGCGGGCGCATCTTGGGACAAGGAATCCCCCAAATCACCGCCACTGTCAGACCGAGTGCGCGAGGTATCTGACAACACGGTCGACCTCCTGAAAAGCGTCAATAACACAAACAAAAGAAACGTCAAAGATTTGAGTCAGCAAGAAAGTGATGCCCGAGCTGTCTCTTATACACATCTAGATGTGTATAAGAGACAGGTCCGACCTATGCCTCTTGGTGCGCAGCACACCGGACGATTCCGCCTGCGCCTGCGACGACCTCTTCCGCGACTCGGACGCTGCAGTCTGCACTTGAGAGGAGAGTCTCCGCGTTCCAGCCCGGGTCCGAGCGGCGGCGACTGCGGATTCCACAGGAGCCGCTTCGGCTGACCTCGGGGGAGAGCCTAGCTCCTCAGAAACCCAATCCTCGAGGTCTTTCATGATAGGCAGCTGGTCATTTCTCGCTTCCTCCGGCCACATCACCTTCTGTCTTGGCGCTGCACCCGCCCCAGGCAGTGGTGCCGGGCAGAAGAAACGGTTGGTCACCTCCTAGCACGAAGAGTAAAGCCAAAAATTCAGCTAACAGGCGATGGAAACGACAAAAGAAACCAAAACAAGGAACAAGTACTCAGCATCGAAATCTTACCGCAGGAGGAGGGTTTTTGAGCGCAAAAGGACACGGCGCATTGAGATTGTTCACCTCGCCCTTCATCATCGTCCCCACGCGCCGCATAATTTCGTTCGAGTCGAATCCCCGAGACGTTTCCCGAGCTGGGTCCATGCGACCCGAGAACTCGAACGCCGGGTGGACACAGTCCTTGATCGGCTGAATCGTCCGGGCCACGAACAACACAGTGACGGCCATGGCGGTCAATCCCCTCTGCTTTACGCCGGCATTCATCGACATAAGCTCGGGGATGTCATTGCATTCGCCTCCGACCGGAAGAGCGCGCCAGGACTCCTGCTCCTTTGGCGCCTTGCCAGTCCTACTCGGCAGCAGAGGCGGCTGGTCCACCATGTAGAACCAGTCGCGGCGCCATTCCTTATGGCAGTCAAGCAGCTGCAGATCGAAGTAATCCTTCTGCCTACCCATGCGCGGCGCAATGCCAGCCCCGCCGGTAATCCGAGTTGGACCATCTCCCCTGCTCCCAGACCCGATGCGCTTGACGCGGTACAGGTACCGCCAGAGATGGAAATGGGGGGCAATTCCAAGAAAAGCCTCACAGAAGTAGATGAAGAATGAAATATCAAAAATCCCATTGGGATTAAGATGAGAGAGCTCCAGACCATAGTAATGCAGCAGCCCGCGGAAGAAATCGCCGGACGGCGTGCTGAATCCACGCTCCACAAAATGCGCGAAGACGGCCACCTCACCGGTGTTCTCGAATGGCCTCTTCTCCTTTCCCGGCAGCGTCCACGCCAAGGTCTCCTTCGCGGGGAGCACACCGCGGTTTGCCAGATCCTCCAGCCACTCCATTGTCATCTTGGTCTTCCCCCAGGCCGCCTCTTGCTCGGCCTCCGGCGGCACCCCAGCCGCCGCCAGAGCCTCCAGAGCGGCACGCTCACCAGCATCGTCGGCCATGGCTACGCTTGGTGGAAGAAGGAAGGAAGCGGATGAAGCGAGAGCGGAAACGCTTGACGGCCTTGGAAAACGCGCTTGGCAAGCGGCGGGCTGAGAGAGAGCAGGGCGAGGAAGACGAAGGGTGCGGCGCAACGGAGGATGACGACGACGGCGTCCTTGGTCGCGCATTTATAGCAAGGCGTCGCCTTAACCTAACGGCTCCGAAACTAACGGACGGAATCCGCGGGATTGGCGATACGGTACCCGCTAGATCCGAATTTGACGGAGTGGATATGCTTCCATTTCAAACGACACGGCGCGTTCCAAGAGGACCAAGCCAAGTCCCTCGCAAGCTCGAGGGCTGGGCGCCGGACTACGACTCGGCGCGTTCCAAGAGAACCAGGCCAAGTCCCTCGCAAGCTCGGGGGCTGGGCGCCGGACTACGACTCGGCGCGTTCCAAGAGAACCAGGCCAAGTCCCTCGCAAGCTCGGGGGCTGGGCGCCGGACTACGACTCGGCGCGTTCCAAGAGAACCAAGCCAAGTCCCTCGCATGCTCGGGGGCTGGGCACCGGACTACGACTCGGCGCGTTCCAAGAGGACCAAGCCAAGTCCCTCGCATGCTTGGGGGCTGGGCGCCGGACTACGACTCGGCGCGTTCCAAGAGAACCAAGCCAAGTTCCTCGCAGGCTCGGGGGCTGGGCGCCGGACAGGCTCTAATATATCTACACAATAGATGACGATCCACCTAGGTGGTCGGACACAGTTCACCACCACCAAAAGAACATGTTCATATTAACATTTTGCGACTCGCAAAGTTTACAAAGACGAAGTACATTTGGCCAAAGGCCATTTCTTACTATTAGGCTCTTAGACCATTTCAGTTAGGTGGTCAGCACACAATCACCGGAATCAGTGTCCATAGCTTTCTCGATGATTTTCTTGTGGCATCTCACCAACTGAAGGACCTCGTGGCTGCATTGCTGAAGAAGAGTAAGGACTCGCCATCAGCACTTGTGAGCCCAGGCTCAGGTCGCGCTCGCTCGTCCTTGATGGGCCAGCAAAATCAGCCATCAGTTCGGCGTCATTCGCTGGTCTCCTGACGAAGAGAAGACTTACCGTAGCCTGCTCACCAGGTCCCACCAAGAAATAGGCACCTCTCCTGCCTATCAGAAGCGCGATGTCCGGCTCCTTTCCCGTAGCATTTGCACCACTCTTCGACGATTTTCTTCTGGCATCAATGGCGAACGCCAAGGCATGCACCTTGCCTTATTCTACCCCCGTCTACAACTCTCTCAGGAAGAGGGACTTTCAAGATCCACATGGTGGCTACCGTCTCCAAAACACTGTGACGGTGAACAAGCGCTGGTACGTCTATTTATAGGCGGCCGGGGGTCATAGCTCTGGTGGCCCGTGAACCACTAATGCCCGTCTACTCAGAGAACTACCAGGCCACCTACACCCGGCCGGGTACTATATTCGATCTGGATCTGGTACGACAAAGTAGGGGTGAAAGTCTCCGAGACTACACCAACCGCTTCTTCGACAACCGTAACAAGCTTACAGATGTCGAAGAGAGGGATGTCATAGACGCCTTCAGACGCGGACTATACGACAAGGACATATTCCGCAACCTGTTCAAGAAAGACCCAAAGACAGTCGGAGAGATGATGAAGGTGGTCGAGGAGGAAGCCAAGGCTGATGCCGCCAAGCTAGCCCAGTTCAGAACCAGAGATCAACGCGACAAGGACCACGACCGCCTCATCTAGATTACGACGTCCAGGGCCCACCTCTGACAGGCCCATGGGCCGACCCCTAGGCGGCCCATACGGGCTCCCTGACTTGACGGACAAGTTGATGAAGACCCGGCGGGCGGCTCATCCGGACATCCCGGGATATTCCAGTTGTAACCGGCCTGGGCTAGAGTCCTGGTCAGAATCAAGTAGGTTTAGATGGAAACCGACTTGTAAACCCTAGTCCGCTACCCTATATAAAGCGGCCTAGGGCACCCTCATAGATTACGCCGAACAACGCAGGACCAGACAACGCATCTCATCCTATAAGCCATACACTTGCCCAAGCTCCCTGAAGCTCGGTCGAGTAGCCAGCAATACAAACGACGCCACCGACACAGGACGTAGGGTATTATACCTCCGGGTAGCCCAAACCTGTCTAAAACAGTGCCTCCTGTGTACCATCAAGTCACCAGTTCATCAATCGCCCCTCTTACAAATCAACCACTCGGGTACCCCCAGGTGGATTGCCGGTCCTAAGGTCCGACAGTGCTTCATCCTCAAGAAGTAGGAATAGATGCATAACCGCATGTTTCTCCAAGCAATGAGGATTACTTAGGTAACTATTTACAGATAGAAATTTGCGGTCTCACAAGATCTTATTTCATGGAAATTTGATTTGTGTTAAATCGATTCAAATAAAGTTTCAATTCTGAAAGACCAAAAAGTCACAATATCTGGATTACATGTTGTTGGAAATTGTGGATTCAGTTAATGTGGTTACTTAATGATCAGCTATGGGCAATGTTACCTGCTCGATAAGTGATTTTTCTGTTGTTGATATTAGGATTCATGATGTGCACTTGCCAAGGTTTTACATTTCGCGTCTTTTGAGCCCAAAGATATTGGACATGCTTTATCTGATGCGAATTGGGTCAATGCCATGCACGAGGAGGTTGAGAACTTTGAGAGAAATGAGGTGTGGGAACTTGTTGAACCTCCACCAAATTGCCATCCTATTGGTACCAAATGGGTTTGGAAAAACAAACAGGGTGAGAGTGGTGAGGTTGTGAGAAACAAAGCGAGGTTGGTTGCCCAAGGGTTCTCATAAAAAGAGGGAATTGATTATGAGGAGACATTTGCTCCTGTGGTCCGTTTGGAGGCAATTCGGATCCTTCTAGCATTTGCTGTTGCTAAAGGGTTCAAGTTGCACCAAATAGACGTGAAGAGTGCCTTCTTGAATGGGGTGATTGAAGAAGAGGTGTATGTGAGACAACCACCTGGGTTTGAGAGTGAGAGATACCAACACCGAGTGTACAAACTCCACCGAGCGCTATATGGCCTCAAGCAAACACCTAGAGCGTGGTACGGGAGATTGAGAGGGTTCTTGCTGGGTAAGGGGTTTGTGATGGGTACCGTTGATAAGACTTTGTTCTTGCTCCGTGTTGGCAAAGACATCTTGATCGTTCAGATTTACGTGGATGATATAATCTTTGGTGGCTCTTCTAATGTGCTTGTTGCCAAGTTTTCTGAAGATATGAGCAGGGAATTTGAGATGTCGATGATGGGAGAACTACAATACTTCCTCAGGCTGCAGATCAAGTAAGTCAAGGACGGGACATTTGTCCATCAAGCCAAGTACACGAAGGATTTGCTGAAGAAGTTCGAGATGGCGGATGCAAAGCCCTTGTCCACTCCCATGTCGACTACAACATCTTTTGATGCGGATGAAGATGGAGAACCGGTGGACCAGAAGACGTACCGGAGTATGATCGGCTCACTCCTGTATCTGACGGCGACGAGGCCGGACATACGCTTCGCCGTGTGTCTGTGCGCTCATTTCCAAGTTTCGCCAAGGACGTCTCACCGCCAGGCCGTGAAGAGAATCATGAGGTACCTTCGTTTCACTCCTGAGCTGGGTTTGTGGTACTCTGCCTCCTCCACACTCACACTGCGCGGATACTCCGATGCGGATTTTGCTGGGTGTCGGATGGATCGCAAGTCCACTTCTGGAACTTGTCAGTTCCTTGGTTCTTCTTTGGTCTCTTGGTCTTCTGGCAAACAGTCAAGTGTAGCCCAATCCACAACAGAAGTCGAGCCATGACTAGTTCATGATGTATCTAACCTTCCCCCAAAGTTTCGTTTGAATCCGTGGGACGAATCGAGAGATCGTTTGGAGGACAGACTTCTATGTGATAGCACAAGTGCCATTAGCGTTGCTAAAAATCCCGTGCTCCACTCCAAAACCAAACATATAGAAGTGAGATACCATTTCTTGAGAGATAATGTTGAGAAAGGCCGAATTGAGCTATCCCATGTGCCTACCCAAAACCAACTAGCCATATCCTCACTAAACTACTTGACCAAGCTACTTTTGCCCGTTTGCGAGGGGAGCTTGGGGTGTGTTTTCTCTTCTGAGTTGGTCTTTGGAGGTTCTTTGTACTATATGTATATACCTTGGTAGGCTAGTCATCTTGTTCTTGATAACTTTGTAATATATATGTTATTGTGCATCTTGTATCTTTTGCATTTGCATATGTATATTATTGTGTGCATTTGTTCATACCTTGCATTTTAGAACAAGCTTCTCTCATATGAATTGATCACTCTAATTTGCTACTCTTGAGCTTGTGGACGTGCTAGTAGTTCCTTGTGGTAATTAGCAAAGCTCTTGATATCATTGTTGTTTACACATGTGAGTTTGCTAATTTTTGGATAAGAAATGAAAAATTGAGTGGATGAATTACCATGCCTTGTTCTTGCCTAGATGCTTGTCCATGCTTAGGTTGTGTTTGGAAATCTTTGTCTTGCAAATTGGGTCAAAGACCATTATATCATTGTGAATGTTTAGCCCATGAGTTAATTTGTGGCGAGCCATAAGCTATGCTTTGCTTGATAATCGTGATGATGTGCTTAGA
>OAMR01000197.1:1765987-1779848 GCA_900205405.1 Echinochloa crus-galli | reverse complement strand
AAAATAATCATGCTATCATCAGTCGCTCTCTTTTTCCGTTCCTTCCTTTGGAGCTCAATAAAACTTTTTCTTTTATTTTTAGTACAACAGATAGTCCAGTATTTAAACAACATTACGGTAGACGATAGCACTGAAGTGCGACTAAGAACAGAACTAAAACTAGACTCCAGATAACAAGGTTGATAACGTAGAGGTCTTCATCAGAGTGGCAACGCATGCGGCTTCCAGCGGGTGACCCTAACACACAGGCAAAGGTTGGGTGCAGAACGAACCCTCCTACTCGACGTCCTCAGGGACAAAGTCTGGATCCACTTCTGTAACAAATTAAGCAAGGGTGAGTACTTACGTACTCAGCAAGCACAAACACATCCACGGAAGGTATATAACAGAGTATGCAAGGATATTAATCAAGGGTAGGTTTATGGTTTATTTTGCAGCAAAGCTAGTTTTACACATGCACGGGTTTATTTTATAAAGGGTTTTCACAATTGTTTTAGTAGTATCACAGTATAACTGATTGTCTTTTCTCCACACCAACTGCTGCTACCAGACTCCCCGTCTGTCGTAGCCTAAAATCAAAATCTCTACTTAATATCAACATTTCCACCAAAACAGGGGACTAGTGAAGTGACCAAGCCATAACTCGCCCAATGCCGTGGACACGGCTATCCGGATAGGTTTTAACTCTGCAGAGGTGTACACAACCACAAGAAGGCTACCACAACATGAACACCTTAGTGCCAGTGCAGCTCCTATGTTGGTCCAAGGAATTGAGGTAGGTGACCACTTGGTACAGGATGGGTTCCTCTTGACGGCGTTGCTCCAAGTTCCTTATGCGGGCTCGCCAGACTGCACTTCTGACGACTGGCGGAAAGTACCTCATTGGAGTGGGGACCAGGTGCCTTTCAAAGATTCCGCACATAAAGCGGAGGGCTTTTCTGAGGGCCAAGGGGTAGGTGTCCTGGTGCCTGAATCCTGTGGCGGTCGTACGCCATGCTTCGATGGGGTGGAGGTCACTCTTGGCGACAACAATGACCACTCTGCAGCGCTGGGTCCCATGGTGCTCATACTCCCGGCTGTAGTACCTCGGGCGTTCAGGCACGCCAAGGCGCTCTAGCGCGGGGATCAACAGGCTAGCAAAGCCCGGAGTGATTGGGCAAACTCCCTGGGTCCACCCTTCTTCAGCCATCTGAAACCAGGGGAAAACAAAAATTGAACAGATGTAGGGTAAAAGGTGATCTTTATTGCATGACAAGGATGGTACAAGATCAGGGATACAACGACGCTAAGACGATAGATTTAACTGGATACCACAGTCTCGACTCAGGGTACAACAGTCTCGACTCAGGGTGATACAAGTCTAGGGGTGCTAACACTAGCCTAGGTGCTTCAACACTAGTCTAGGGGACGTAGCTAAGCACAAGGCGGCGCTTCTTCAGAGGGAGCTGATACTCTGGCATTTCTTCTTCGGTCTGAGTGCCTGCGTCCACATGGGTCATTTCTGGTTCATCTTCCAACAACCCTCTTTCTCTCCTGTACGCTTCCAGGTTATCCATATACTCATAGTAGGCCTGGCATCTAACCTGGTGAGTGGCTAGGGAACTGACAGCCTGTGTGGCCGTCGCCTTCTGTACCTCCAGTTCTTCCTTCGCTTCTCCTAGCTCTCTCTTTACCTCTTCTAGCTCCTTTTCTGCCTTCTCGGCTCTGCGGATCTGGTGCCTCAGCTGTCCCGATGTCTCCCGGTACAGCCTGTCTAAGCCAGTGAGGTAAATGGACAAGTGGGACACAGTGTCCTCCATATCTTCATCTCTTCCAAGGCTCCTCATTTGGGTAATCCATTCGCGTCCTCCACTTTCCAGGGGTGGGGTAAATCCTAGTGCTGTTCCCACGAGGTACTGCCTGTAGAGCTCGCGTAGGCACATCAAGGCTCTCCTTGCGGCTTTGCGGTAGGCATTGGGGCGGTCGTAGCCGGTGGCGTGGACAAACCAAGGTGCCACTTCCTTGTACAGCGAGCTCTTCCCCACAAAGATGAACATCCGGCACCGACGGGTACCATTGGTGGTGCACTCCCGGTAAAAGTACTCGGGGGTCTCTGTGACTCCAACGTGCTCCAGGCTGAGCAGCAGCAACTTGGGGAGGCCAGGTTCTGCGGGGCAGACTCCTTCGCCCCAACCCTCGTCAGCCGACTGGGCCATCTGGAACAAGTCAAAAAGCCGTCGGTGAGTACTTGTGTGGGGGAAAGGATTAGGCAAGAACAAACTGGTGAGAGAAGACTAGGTAGGGTCAAGATCCTAGGGGTACGTCCTACGGCCAACCTATCTGCTCTGATCCCACCTGAAGCGTCCCCTCGAAAGAGAGGGGTTAGGCAAGATGTCATATCAACATCATCCCAAAACTGTGCCAGGATAGACATCTCCCATCATGCTCAACCACAGAGGTACGAGCTCACCTCGGTATTTCACACAAGAAGTACCGTCTTAAGACGATAGATTTAACTGGATACCACAGTCTCGACTCAGGGTACAACAGTCTCGACTCAGGGTGATACAAGTCTAGGGGTGCTAACACTAGCCTAGGTGCTTCAACACTAGTCTAGGGGACGTAGCTAAGCACAAGGCGGCGCTTCTTCAGAGGGAGCTGATACTCTGGCATTTCTTCTTCGGTCTGAGTGCCTGCGTCCACATGGGTCATTTCTGGTTCATCTTCCAACAACCCTCTTTCTCTCCTGTACGCTTCCAGGTTATCCATATACTCATAGTAGGCCTGGCATCTAACCTGGTGAGTGGCTAGGGAACTGACAGCCTGTGTGGCCGTCGCCTTCTGTACCTCCAGTTCTTCCTTCATTTCATCTAGCTCTTTCTTTACCTCTTCTAGCTCCTTTTCTGCCTTCTCGGCTCTGCGGATCTGGTGCCTCAGCTGTCCCGATGTCTCCCGGTACAGCCTGTCTAAGCCAGTGAGGTAAATGGACAAGTGGGACACAGTGTCCTCCATATCTTCATCTCTTCCAAGGCTCCTCATTTGGGTAATCCATTCGCGTCCTCCACTTTCCAGGGGTGGGGTAAATCCTAGTGCTGTTCCCACGAGGTACTGCCTGTAGAGCTCGCGGAGGCACATCAAGGCTCTCCTTGCGGCTTTGCGGTAGGCATTGGGGCGGTCGTAGCCGGTGGCGTGGACAAACCAAGGTGCCACTTCCTTGTACAGCGAACTCCTCCCCACAAAAATGAACATCCGGCACCGACGGGTACCATTGGTGGTGCACTCCCGGTAAAAGTACTCGGGGGTCTCTGTGACTCCAACGTGCTCCAGGCTGAGCAGCAGCAACTTGGGGAGGCCAGGTTCTGCGGGGCAGACTCCTTCGCCCCAACCCTCGTCAGCCGACTGGGCCATCTGGAACAAGTCAAAAAGCCGTCGGTGAGTACTTGTGTGGGGGAAAGGATTAGGCAAGAACAAACTGGTGAGAGAAGACTAGGTAGGGTCAAGATCCTAGGGGTACGTCCTACGGCCAACCTATCGGCTCTGATACCACCTGAAGCGTCCCCTCGAAAGAGAGAACTTAATGTGATACAAATACCAGTCCCAGGATGCTGGTTCACATTATTACAACAGATAGTTCAGTAAAGTTACAACATTACGGGTGACGGTGGCATTGCAGGGCCACGACAAACAGAACTAGAGCTAAGCTCCAGATAAAAAGGTTGAAAACATAGAGGTCTTCATCAGAGTGGCAACGCATGCGGCTTCCAGCGGGTGACCCTAACACACAGGCAAAGGTTGGGTGCAGAACGAACCCCACTACTCGACGTCCTCAGGGACAGAGTCTGGATCCACTTCTGTAACAAATTAAGCAAGGGTGAGTACTTACGTACTCAGCAAGCACAAACACATCCACGGAAGGTATATAACAGAGTATGCAAGTATTTAATCAAGGACAGGTTTATGGTTTATTTTGCAGCAAAGCTAGTTTTACACATGCAAGGGTTTGTTTTATAAAGGGTTTTCTCAACGGTTTTAGTAGTAACTTTGTATAACTGATTGTCCTTTCTCAACACCAAAGTACTGCTACCAGACTCCCCGTCTGTCATAGCCCAAAACCAAAGTCTTTACTCAATACCACATTTCCACCAAAACAGGGGATTAGTGAAGTGACCAAGCCATAACTCGCCCAATGCCGTGGACACGGCTATCCGGATAGGTTTTAACTCTGCAGAGGTGTACACAACCACAAGAAGGCTACCACAACATGATCACCTTAGTGTCAGTGCAGCTCCTATCAAAGCCATTACCCACCATAGCTAAACTGACAAGTTATCACAGACGCGACCAGGGGGTCAGCAACCTACCAGCGAGGTTCTACCCAGGGGCATAACTCACATAGATCATATCCCCGGCTCCATGGCCCACTGTTGCTCACCAGCACACAACATAACCAATAGCTTAACTAGTGGGATTTATGCTAGGCCGTTGCCACATACAACGGTCGAGTGGTGGTACAAAAAAAAAGGGTTAGGCAAGATGTCATATCAACATCATCCCAGAACTGTGCCACGATAGACATCTCCCATCATGCTCAACCAAAGAGGTACGAGCTCACCTCGGTATTTCACACAAGAAGTACCGTCTGCCTCATCCCACACGGATACTCATTTTATTGCTCGGCGGTAAAAGATTTTGAAAACATTTTTACCGGGTGTATTAAATGGTGATTTTCAGAGATTAAAAAAACGCGGGCGTTACAGATATTTAAAGTGGCATCTAGTATAATGGCTTCACCTGTAAATTAGGATTTATTGAAGCAGGAGATTAAAGGAGAAGCAACATATGAACCCCATGCTTGTCGATTCCATTATGAAAACCGTATGCTGTTCTTTTTGAAATGGACATACTTATTCATTCTGATGTACTATTGTGGTGTTACACGTATAATTTTGTGGACAATAAAATGTATTTGTACAATTAGCAAACTACTCTAATATTTAGAATTAGCAAAATTAATATTTAAATTAGGCCTTAAGGAGCCTACATTGTCTTAGATCGTACAAGGCCCTTCCTTGTAGCGCCCATAAAAGTCCTCAACAGCACCCTCGTGCCTGGAACACGGTGGAAGGAACTGAAGCACAAGCTAGCGGCCTGGTTTGCCTTATCTATCCACCGCAAGGCTGAGAAAGTTGATGCGCCGAGCCGGTGTTGGCGGAGCTGCTCTGGCTCTGATCAAGGCGGAGCAGGGCTGGTCCATGTGGCTTCCTCCTTGCCTTTCTTGCCACGCATGGCAGAGGTGAAACTGCTATTCAGTCCCTTTATAATCCCGTTGTGCAGAGCGCCAGACCAGCCCGCAAATCCACGGCAACCCGTCCATGGATCCCGTGTCCCGTCCCTCTCATCCTTCCATCTGACGGCGATAAAGCTGTTGGTACACTCGATAAATCTGCCACCGTGAAGTCGAGAACTCGCACTAAATAATCGAGCTGAGAAAATAAGTGTTTGTTTCGTTTATTTCTGAAGTGTTTTTGTACTAATTAATTTGTAGTAGCAAATCGACTTCGACTCCACTTGTATCACAAGGCAATCAAGTTCGACTCATTCTTTTTAATCCTGAACAATCAGATTTATTCCATTTCTTTTATCCATGACTGAGTGAGCAATTAGATTTGTTTATTTCCCTTTTGTTCGTGCTTGGAACTCATGGTTATTGAGGGATACACTTGGAACTCAAGAGCGAAGGAATTAGACTCTCGGAGAAGCCGAAAAGTACGGACGGTGAATATACTAATTAAAGAGTACGGTGGGTTGATTTTTATAAATGTTAGGGAAGTTTGTGTAAAATTATGACATATCGCTGAATCAATCATTACTTTATATTATAATTAGTTAGAGATATACTTCAAACGGTAGATCAACCACTAAGTTTTTTCTTTGTAAAATCTACCCAATCGAGTTCTCAGCACGGATGTTGCATATTTTTGAATTTATTTGAATAAATTAATTAGCGTTGTTTCTCTAGTAGTAGGTATCATTATCGTTGACAATGAGGCACATGTGACTTTGTGAATCTCAATATACTCATAAAAAAAACTTATGTGTATTTATATTAACTTATGTTCATAAAACACTTATCTGCTGATCCATTCTCTTAAAGATGCTCATAAAAATAGAGTTTAGGTATGTATATTTATACGAATAAAGTTACATATAAGCGTATGCGGACTAGTCTTTCGAAAAATAATAAAAAACCCTGGAGGGGCAACCGCGGGCAAGCAACCCAAAGAGGACGCAACTCTCACTGGGCCAGAATGGGCCCATTCTGACCACCCTGGCATTCGGCTTTTTGTGCGGCCCTACCGAGAACAACAGCGGAGAATCAGTATTCAAAAGTTTTTTTTTCCTGCTAAAAAAAGCAGTTTCTTTTCCCTTTTTTTCGATCATATCAGTATTCAGCAGTTACAACACGGAGCCACGGAGGCAGTTGCAGGATTGGCGAGATCGCACACGCCGTCGGCGAGCTGTCAAGGTTTTCACGGCCGATGGCAAGGGTCGTCGATCGAGGCCTCGAAGGCCAGGAGAAGAATGGCCGGAACCCGTTCAGCCTGAGGAAGATACCAGCATGCCGCGGAGCTAGAGCAGGAAATGGGAGATCTGTGCGCAGCATACCAGAGACGACGCGGCGATGCGTGCCAGTTCGTCCGCGGTCCGCGAGGAGGTCTTCGCTCGTCAGGCAGCAGCACACGAGGAGCCCGGTTCGGTTTCGGCACGGCAATGGACTCGGCCGGCTCAGGGGATTGTTTTGGCATGTTGCTACCCAAAATGTTTGGTTGCTGCCTTGCTACCCAAAATGGACTCTCGCTGCAGCTTCGTCCTTCGGCAGTTTTTGGCACCGCACCGCACCGCACCGCACATGGCAGTCCTTCACGCGTTAAGCTAGCTAGTGGGCGTCTTTGACGTGTCCACTTCCACCGCTGATGCTCATCCACTGGATAAGTCGATAGCAATACATGAATCCACGAGGGATACATGCTTCTTATAAAATATTTTGGTCAATTTCAATATGTAAAAAGGCCTTGATACCAAAAAATCTAACTACGCTGAATGTACGAAAAATTACTGATATGCGACTATTTTAGTGGTCTGAACACGGTAATAACTTTGGAAAATAAACCTTTTCGCAAAAAAAAACTTTGAAAAATTCTTCAATTTTCAGGGAAAAACCTACTATTATGTACAGAAAAAAAAAACTTGAAATACCTGCAGAATCAAATCGACTCAACACGAAATACGTCTCTTCCGCGCGCGCACCATGCCCCAGTCCGCATTCCAACAACTATTGACCAAAGTCTGGGTTGGAATTAAGAACGGGCTATAATAATTCAAATATTCAATTATTTCACATGGGTAGGTATACCGTATACGTGAACATGAGTTCTATTTTGGACTTGGCCAACAGAAGAATAACAACAATTTCATATTGCATATGGGCATATTGGCTTTGATTCTTTAGAGCGGAAGGAAACGATCAACCGAAGCCACCTCTTTCCCGCGAGGCCGCAACGGACTTGGAACATTTCCGCTCACTTTCGCGTGCGCTTCCACACGGCCACGTGACGTCGGACTCCGCGTCCCGTTCCACTCCACCTGTATTTCACACATTCCCCTGTTCCTGCGTCTCCTTTCCCTTGTCTGCTGCTACTACTACTGGTCGCGATTTTCTGCTAGAATAGGCGAATAGCGGCACCGGCAGCAGTATTTTTTTCTTCCAATCCATGAAGATAGGGTCCTTCTCGGGGGAGCGGATTGTGCAGTTTCCCGCTTATTGACTCGTACTTGGCGGCTATTGCGATTTCTTGAGTCTATCGGCTCTGTCCTATTGGCTTCTTCCTTAACCCGCTTCTCCATTCCTGGCCGCCGACCCAAACCACGCGTCTTGTTCTTGTTCAATCCATCTGAAGGGAGGAGGAAAGATAGGATCTTCGGGGCAGGTTCTTGGGGGAGCAACTATTTCTTCGAGGAAAAGCAGAGGGTTTCTTTAGGGTTGTGTTCTTGCGAAGTTGCTCTCAGGCATGGGGAGTTGTCGGAGGAGAGTCCCGGCGGTCTGTTTCTTGTTCTGGTTCTTGATGGGGTTTCAGCCGTGCGCATCTCTCAATCATGAAGGTACTGCGTTTGTGATTTGGATCGCTTGCTTGGGTGGGTTTTTTTTTTCTCGCCCAGCCATTGTTTTGACTCTATTTTGGGGGTTCTTTACTGAATTGCAGGTGCTGCTCTGCTGAAATTGAAGGAGGCGATCGATGCGGACCCATATGGTGCTCTCAAGAATTGGGATGATAGGATTACGAGCCCTTGTTCTTGGTTCGGTGTGGAGTGCTCCTATGATGGACTAGTCATTGCCCTGTAAGTTGCTCTCTTTTGCAGACAAGTACACACACACACACAAAAAAAACATCTGTAATATTATTGAACTATCTGAATTAACGTATGATTTTCATAGGTTAATTCTCTGGGTGTCTTTGAATTCTTCCGTTCACCTGTTTAGTTTGAATGTTAATATCTTTAAATTATTTTCAGTATTAGTGTCCATTAGAAGCATCACATTAGGTTATCTTTGCATAGAGATAGAATGAGTAATGAAAATTGGCATTCTCTGGGTATTTAGTGTGATCTATTTTTGAAAGGGCAATTTATTGATCATCCTGATAAGGAGGATCCTTCATAAACTCAGCTGTTGAGTTTTCTGTGGTGACCTTTTGACAAGCATCCTCTGGCTTGGAGTATAGTATTGGATCCTTAGCGTATTAAGCTTAACTGTTACTTTACTAATTAGATATTGTTCCAGGTGCTGCATGCCTTGTTGTTCCTGTAAACATTATGTGTGATTCAGCTACACAACTATTATGAACTGTACATAGTTCTATGCATTCATGTTTTCTCTAGTGTAAATTAGCAATATTTATTTTGTGTTTGAAATTAGAGTGTATTACTATGCGGTTGTTGTAATTGATCATGTCTATTTTATGTGTTCCCCTAAATTTGAATATGCAATTATGCAGGAACTTAGCAAATCTTGGTCTAAAGGGTGTTTTATCTCCAGAGATCGGAAAGCTTGAGCATATGAAGTTTCTGTAAGCACACTCTGTACTTCTCGAAGTACTTCGCTTTTGCTGATGCACATTTTACACATTGACTTGGAAACTTTTAGTCAGTATGATTTTCTTGATTCTTAATTTTGAAGAGCTCAGGATCTTAAGCCTTTCAACTGTCAATTCAGGAATGCATCTAGTGTTTTGGATTTTCTTTCTCAAGTATCTAGCTAACTTCAGCAGGAATGTTTCTTATTTGATGTGTTTACTCTAATGAACCTAGGAATTTTGTTAAACTGAAACTAATGAATACCTTAAAATGGGTTTCTAAAAAGTAAGAAATATAAGCTGTTGTCATCCAAATATTCACTTCCGAATCCTTTCTTGGATGACCTTTTCTAAAAAAGAATTCCTTGGCTATTCTAGCCTCTGGTTTACAAATTTGAAACTTAAAAGAACTTCTTCCTGTGATTGGCTGGAAGTCCATCTGATGAATAGTGTATGCCTATTCAACCTAAAACATCTTATTTCTACAGATTGGATCTACTCCAGTTTTGTACTTTCCTTTTTGGAAGGTTTTTGAACTGCTTGGTATCCTGATTTTGTTTTGTTTTCCCATACAGCATTCTTCACAACAACTCGCTCTATGGTACCATACCTACAGAAATAGGAGATCTACAGGATCTAAAGATGTTGGATCTGGGATATAATAATTTTAGGGGACCAATTCCATCAGAGTTACAGAACATTTTATCCCTAGAATTTCTGTGAGTGAGAACTTCATGTAACAAGTGTTTCTCTCAGTTTAACTTCACCACCTGACATTGATTTCATTGTTTGAGATGCAGATTTCTTAAAGGCAACAGCCTCAGCCTTTCTGGGAATTTACCGGTTGGATTACATGAGCTTACTAGGATATGTGAATCTCAAAATCAAAATAGGGTACCTACTTCAAGGTTTTCTACAATCAGAATCAGAAGACTGTTATCAAGCAAACAAAAAGATTCTGAAACGATTATTATTCCGGAGCATCCATTACCCCTCCCCAGGGAGTTTCGACCACATACTTCTCCACTGGCACCATCTCCTTCTGAACCCATTCCACCCCCTTCTCCATCACCAGCCATAGAGCACACTACAAGCCAAGAGAACAATAGCAACAATTCTTCAAGAATATATGCATTGATTGGAGGAGGCATTGGTTTTTTGGTGGTAGCCTCATCAGTTGTATGCTGCTTTTACTACTTCCGCAGGAAGACTAGCACTGTTGTACCCTTGTCTGCAACCACTTCAAGCAGGCAATTACATACCACTGCCACGGAAGGTTGGTTGATGTGCTAATGTTTTGCCATGCAGTTTTGTTCAATGCTCACTCTGCTGTAGTGCTTTGTATTTCTGTAGTTTGCATATGCTCATGTTGAACACTGTAATACTGCTTACTTCAATGCACAAACAGAACCTAGAGTTGAATTATAGCCCCTATTTTTGCAGGTATACTATATTCAGACGGTCTGAGCTTGAAACTGCCTGTGAAGGTTTCAGCAACATAATTGGTACACTACCTGGATTTACACTGTATAAAGGAACTCTACCATCTGGAGCGGAAATAGCTGTGGTGTCTACAAAGGTAGCTTACACAGGAGGTTGGTCTGCTATAGCTGAAGCACACTACATGGATAAGGTATGAATTGGTTTTTGTCATGTTCCTTTCTGAGACTATATGGATTGGTTTTGAGCATGGTTATGCTTTGCATTTCTAGGTTGAAGCATTGTCAAAGATAAACCATGAGAATCTTATGAAACTTGTGGGTTACTGTGAAGATGAAATGCCATTCATTCGGATGATGGTGTTCGAGTATGTTTCGAATGGATCACTTTTCGAGCGCTTGCATGGTGAGTTTAATTGTGGGCTACCTTTTCTTTTAAGGAGCACTTCGCGAATTATTGTGAAGCTGCCAAAACCTCGTTATCTATTATTAGCAGTCTTCACACCAGGTTTCATGGTATAAGCAGTTATTTACAGGATATTCATATTGGTAGTTTTACTAATTACCGCCACAACACTGTTGTTGCAGTTAAAGAAGCAGAGCACCTGGATTGGCAGTCACGGCTACGGATAGCTATGGGAGTACTGTACTGTCTGGACTACATGCACCAGCAGAACTATCTGGTAACCCTAAGAAATCTAAACAGTTCATGCATATACTTGACTGAAGACGATGCCGCCAAGGTTTCTGATTTCAGCTTCAGCGTTTGCAAGAAAGAAGAAGATGAATTTGATGCTTCTGATGAGTACAACACAGTGTACAAGTTTGCTTTGCTACTGCTTGAGACCATATCTGGAAGGCGTCCATTTTCTGAGGACGACGGTCTCCTTGTTCTATGGGCACAAAGATATCTTAATGGTGTTAGCCCTGTGATGGGTATGGTTGACCCAACGCTAAATTCAGTCCCTGAGGAGCATGTTAGGCAATTCTTAGAGCTGATTCGTTTATGCATAAGCGAGGACCTAGGGCAGAGGCCAACAATGGTAGAGCTCACCAAGAGGATGCAAGATATCACAGGGATCACTGAAGATCAGGCGATCCCGAGGAGAAGTGCGCTGTGGTGGGCTGAACTTGAAATAATTACAGAGTAGAGCCTGTCAATTGTGCTGACTTGCAGCAAGTCTGCAATTCTTACCATTTACTAGGAGAAATGTAGAATATTGTACAGATTAGTGCTTTTAGGCTGGGCGTGGAAATGTACAGATATGCCTGAGTACGCCATTCTTTCATTCTTTTTTGTTTTTACCAACCATTCTTTCATTCTTTGCTCTATGAAGAGCCGATAAAACTTAGAAAGCCTGTAAAGTGTAAGGATAAGCCTTTTCTGGCATCAATCAAATCAAATATTAGTCAAGTGAACAAATGTGTATGTATTCTCAGCATTACTACGGAAAAATATACGTTCTACAGTTTTGAAATAGATATATGTGGCATGCAATTGGTAATCACTCACTGGTCAGTTATTGTCTTATTGAAGGCACGGCATGGAACAAAACATGAACACAAGCATCCCTGTATATGTGCAATTTGGCTCTCCCGTCGATCAAGAGCCCCATCATCTTTTGCTATTCCCAGCATTGCTTCTCCGCGCGTTGCTGAGCCACGACTCGGACGGCGGCGACAGCGGCGGCATCTTGACCGACGTCGAGCGCCGCATCGAGGCGGCCGGCTTCCCGCTCCTCCGCCCCCTGCCAATCCTTGGGCTATCGTCGCCGCCGTCCGCTCCAGAGCGAGCCAGCCTGCTCAGAGCCTTCCTTGCGTCGGCGCAGTACCTCTTGCTCGTGCCAAGGAGCGCCAGGCCCCACCCAGGACTCGACAACTCCTTGCCGCTGCCGCTTTTCTCGTCGTGCCAACGCGACAGGCCGCCGTCGCGTAGCTTCCGCTCCTTCTCCAGGATGTCGCCTAGCGTGATGCTCCGGCGAGGGGGAGACGACGCGGCGACGGAGGCGACGTCGGCGCGCGGCGTCCGGGAACGCGCCGGGCTGCGGTGGAAGCCGAGGAGCACCGGCTTGGCGCTCCAGGGCACGAAGAACACGAGCCCGCACGCCCTCGGGGTCATCTGCTCGCCCTCTGCGTCCTCATTGCCGCGCGGCGGGAGCGGCGCCCGTGCCGGCGCGTCCACGCACTGCCGCGGCGGCGAGGGTTTCGGCTGCTCGCGGGCGAGAGCACGGCGGCGCATGCGCGCGTTGAACCTGGCTATGGCCTCGGCCTCGGCGTCCTTGGTGTGCTTGGACGTGGAGCGGCGCGGCGGCGAACGTCTCGGATGCTTGTCCGCTGACGTGGTGGCGATGGCGTTGGCGGCCGGGAGGAAGCGGTCCATGATGAAGCTCGGCGAGCGGCGCGACCCGAAGACGCCGTCGATGGCGCTCAGCCGCGCGGAGAGCGCAGCGAGGCGGTCGGACGAGGAGGTCCTGTCGAGAGCGTCGGAGAAGGTGTCGTCGTCGTCGCGGTCGCTGGTCGAGTCGGTGGTGGTGCTGTGGTGGTGGTGGTAGATGGTAATCTTCATATGGAAATGCATGCAGCATCGTACTAAGCCTGAGCCCAGCTCAAGTGCAGGCGGCAGAGCCGGATTGACTGCTTGCTGCTGCTGCTGGTGCTGCTGCCATAGTTCTCTCATCCCCATGACGCCCCGATGGAAGCAACACGGCCTTGGAGGGGCAACCGGATGTCGTCGTCATCTTTTCAGAAGACAAAAACAAGTACTAGCACAAGCACCGTTTGTTGACAATCAAAATTAGCTCTGGCCCGGCCAAACCGGTCTGACCGGTTTGCCAAACCGGTTTGGTTCTGTAATTCGAGTAGGATTAGGATTCCGAGTTTAATCCCATATTGTAACCTATTCGAAAGGGGTAAGACTTCCCCGGCCTATAAATATAAAGGCTAAGGCCGATTGAGAGGGATTCCAATCGTGAGAATAGACGGCGGAGTTGGGTGATAAGAGATGTGTATAAGAGACAGCGTCGTCGGCGGGTCACCGACAGCATGAACGGCGCGGCGTCGGAAGCGGCGACTCGAGCAGCGGTCCGACGACGTGCCTGCTGCTGCCCTTCCGCCGCCTCCGGTGGTCGGAGCCCCCGTTCGCCGCGACGTCCATACCGCCCGCCGCTCCCCGTCAGCAACAGCTACTACTACGGCAGCATTGCATGCGCCACCAGCACGAGAGGCGTATAAAAGGCAGGCTCTGCGCGGTCTGGTGGTTGGAGATCGGGGTGCGCGCCGGCGCGGGCACTGCTTGGAGCGAACGGCAAAGGC
>OAMR01000197.1:1676172-1727242 GCA_900205405.1 Echinochloa crus-galli | reverse complement strand
TCTCCCCACCCGACAGCGCCGCCGCCGCATCAAGCCCTAGCACCAGGAATCCCACCCCAAGAATCGCAAGAACCCCGTCGAGTCGCCGCCGGCCGCCTCGATGGGGTGCGGGCAGTCCAAGATCGATCAGGAGGAGGCCGTGTGCCGGTGCCGGGATCGGAAGCGGCTGATGACGGACGCCGTGGCGGCGCGGAACGCCTTCGCCGCCGCCCACACCGGCTACACCGTCCGCCTCAAGAGCACCGGTGGCGCGCTATCCGGCTTCGCCCACGGCGAGGCGCCCGACCCTAGCCTGGTGGCCGCCCATTCCCACCACGCTGCGGCGGCCGCCGCCGCGGCATCCGTCTCGGCGCCGCCTGGTCCCTCAACCGCATCCGTCATCGCAGCGCCTTCCCCGCCACCGCCGCCGTTCCCTGACTTCTCCCACTCCAGCCTCCAACGGTCCTCCTCCACCCCCAACATCCCTATGCCGGACAAGAGGGCCGCCGCCATGAACCGCCCTCCCGCTGATGCTGCTATCCGAGAGGAGGATGAGAATGAGGAAGATGATGGTCATATCAGGACCGAGAGTGACGACGACGACGACGACGACGACGACGAAGATGATGACGACGACGACGACGATCACCATGAGCATGACGATGTTAGCGTGGATGGCATGGTGCACAGACAGCCACCAAAGCGGGCTGTGATGGACAGTGTGGGATCTTCTCCAGTGACACCGCCTCCACCACCACGGCTGAACCAAACCCCACCAACCCCTGCCACCACAACGCCACCGCCTCCAGTGCCGGAGTCACAGATGGCTACCTGGGATTACTTTTTTGGCCCAACTCCCACGCCACCGCCCACCCTAGAGCATCCTGCTGATGAGACTTGGATGGAAAGGCGTGAGAAGGAGCCTGTGGCTGAGCTGAAGGTGCCTGTGGCAAAACTAGCTGTTAGTGAGCCAGCTGCTGCTGAGGAAAGGCCACCACAGACGGCTACAGAGAAAGAGAAAGCAATTGAGGAGATGGTGGCTAATCTACCGCCATCGAAACCTATTGTTAGGAAGCCACCTAAGGCGCCTGGCCCACTTCCGGCTGTACACTACCAGCATGCCTCATCGATGGGTGCTGTTGAAACTCGGAAGGGGAAGATGATGGTTGCATCAGGAACTGCTAGCTTGCTACAGATTGTTTCTCAGCTTGATGATCACTTCCTTAAAGCTTCAGAGAGTGCGCATGATGTGTCAAAGAAACTGGAGGCCACCCGGATGCATTACCATTCCAACCATGCAGACAGCCGAGGCAAGTATTGCTGCTCAATTTGTTTCCTGATCTATAGTTATTTGATGCTGCACACCCATTGGGTCAGGAAATATAATGTGTTAATGTTTACTTATTATTAGATTGATTGTGGAATATACGCTTGTGTGTCCACGCACTTTTGGTATAGCAAAATGTGGAGACTAGAATTATTCCCTATAGCTTGTAGTGTCACTATCATGAGATGCATCATTTATGACACTTTGATTGAATATTTGATCTTTTTTTCTGTGCGAACTGGACATGTCTAGGGACCTTTTGATTTTTTTAGCTACAGCACCTTGAAACTTTTATTGTATTTGGCCTTTTTATATAAACCATATAATACCTAATTTTAGTGCAAGTTCACCAAAAATATTATCTTTGTCTTTTGTCCAAGCTGATTAGTTTTATTTGAAGCTTTATTGTTATGCAAATACAAAATTTGTCTGAAGATAATGTGATTTAACCCACTTTCTTGCTTAGTGTGCAACACTGGAGAAAAATGTTTTTAGAAGCCTAGTTGTGAGGTGTTACAGCCACCTCATTGAATATATTCATCGATTTCGCTTTGTTGTATTACTACACCTTGAAATTAGTGAACTGAAATTCTCTGTGTCAAGCTATGGTAGTCATCAATTCAATTTGAATTAATGGTTTATATTGTTTAGATACATTTACTTGTTTGAAGTGGCAACACTCAGTTGGAGCCTAATATTTTGCTGTTATAATGTTTACATATTGGGGCAATGTTCTCATATTCCATTTCTATTTGCTGTGCTTCCTTTTATAGGTAGTTTTTATATCATGCAGGTAGTCTATGCCAACTTTTGATTTGGGTAAAAAGCCTTTGTTTGTCTAGTTGAGTGTGTGATGCAAAGTTCATAATTAGTTCATTGAGCAACATAATGAGGACACTGTGAGTAGAGGATGGTTATCTTGTTCATAAACTAGTCACTAAGTGCCGTTTGATTACTATAATATAACCGAAGGCTTTTTGACTGTTTTATGCTTTCAACACAAATTTCTGTAACATATAAATATGTTGGTTTCTTTAATTTCATTATGAACCAACTACATAAACCCACAGTAATTGTGTTAAAATGTTGTAGAAAGCCCAGATAGGGTGGTATTTTGGCCTGAGCATTGCATAGAACTACAGTAATGTAATAAAGTGGCAAGTGGTTCTTACTGGTACAAAACCGATTCCATCTCTGGCTGCCACCATGGACACCGCTTGTTGGAAATCGGATAAATTTGTTTGGTTAGATGAGAAAATTATATGTATCTTATTGCTAAGATGCCATTTATCTATAGCAGATGTTCTGTAAAATATGAAAACTATATCTTGCATTTTCCAACTTTTTACTTGCCTTTTGTGCTTCCAAGTTAGATTTTAAATATTGTCAAATACTCACATCATACTGTCAGTTTCTACAAACTTCATGTGACAGCTGCCATTATCTGTACAGTTAATAATCAGCTATCTGAAGCAACCAAGGGAACATGTTGAATAAGTTAGTAAATCTTGTAAATTTAATCTGAAGATATACTTGTAGCTTCTTTTCTCACCTTTATTGCCTTCCACTTTTGACTGAGCTTCAGCTTTTTTGTTATGAATTTGCCATTTAACTTTCTTTCTAATTCATGTGCAGCGTCATGTTAAATTTTCACTTTCCTAACCTTTTCTCTTAATGTTTTTAGGACATATTGACCACTCTACAAAAATTATGCATGTTATCACATGGAACCGCTCCTTCAAGAACTTACCCGACCACGATGATCTGAATGATAATTTTGAGATTGATGATAGATTTGAAACTCATGCTGCGGTTCTAGATAGAATGCTTGCCTGGGAGAAGAAACTGTATGATGAAGTGAAGGTAATATATATTCAACTAATTTGTTAACGTGAGTTCTGGTGCTATTTTTTTTTTTCGAAATTGTCTCTGGCCTCTATTGTTTTAAATGTAAACACAGTACATTGGAACAGTTTTGTGTTTTTTGGTTTTATTTACTTCACTCACATAATTTAAAATGTTTGTCTTAGGCAATGATAACCATTAATGAAAACATCTCTGCAGTTACATCTGTACTGCTAGCCTATTCTTGAACTTCTGGAACATAAACTAACTGTTATTGTAATAGACCTTTTGCAACTCATATCTTGAATTATTCAAGTATCGTTAGCAATGCATCAGTCTGTGGTTTCCCAAGAAAATGATCTAGCTTATTGTAGGGTTGCTGGCAATTATTATTCAAATTTACTTGAAATCCTACCACTAAAAGGGTACTCCCTCCATCCAAAAATAAGTGTTCATTTAGAAAATTTCAGACAAACTACTACTCATGACAAATGACCATGTTGCCCCTTATTACTCATACTTTCTAAATAAATGCACATGCGTTGGAACTTGAAAACTAGCATCAACTAACTATTTGATTGGCTCAATACACTTCTCGATACACTTTTTCATTAATGTGGGCGTTAGATTAATTATATGTGTGCATCCCTATGAGTTAAAAGAACACTCTTTGTGGGACAAAATTTGAATGCTATATGAACACTTATTTTGGGACGGTGGGAGTACATACCTAGTGAGAAGTCATCTGGCAAGTTAAGCAGAGTGTGAATCAAACTACTTGATACAAAATTTAGGCCTTTGTCTCATTTTCTATGCTTGTTAGTATTGTTTTTCTCTTCAGTTACTAACAACCCTGTTTTTTCTGCTTTGCCATTCCTGCACATGTCAAATTAGGCTGGGGAACTTATGAAAATCGATTATCAAAAGAAGGTGACTCTATTGCAGAAACAAAAGAAACGGGGTGTTAAACTTGAAACCCTAGAGAAGACAAAAGCTGCCGTTAGCCACTTACACACAAGGTACATCGTAGATATGCAATCAATGGATTCAACGGTTTCAGAAATAAATCGTCTTCGTGATAGACAGCTATTCCCAAAGTTAGTGGACCTTGTTGATGGGTGAGTATTCTTTTGCAGCAAGTGGTTCTCTTGTAAATTTTGTTGTATCATCACCTCTGGTGTACATTTCATTTACTTGCAATGGATTTCATAAATGATATGGACCTGACTGGTTGTCTGTTACCTTATTAGTGTTCTTCATGCCAATGTGCTGTAATTAGTGTCTACTAGTACCTAGTTCTTATCACTAGCCCATTGGAACCTAGCATTTTTCTTTATTGCTGATAGAGGTGATGCTAAAGTTTTATTGTGACTAGTTGAATAGTGCAGCAAAAACTAAAAAAACATACCGTAAGAGGCATAAAAGTCATCCAAGAGCCAGTGGTAGCCATTGATTGTTTTTTTAGGTGCCACCTGCACCTCAGTTCTTTTTTACTTTTCCTTTTGGGATGCTGTCAGGGTCTCTAATAATCACTTCTGACATTACTTTCTATACAGATGTTAGCAAACTTATTTGAGATAATGTATTGAACTTCAGTCTGAAATTTTCGTTTATTATTTAACATGACAACCCTAAATGCTTCTATGCATATTTCTGCTCAATTTTGTTTCGAGAAAAGAACTGGCTGCGTGGATTATAGGACTACAAAGAAAAGAAAGGATATAGGGGGTATATTTACTACTGCAGTGACATTGATATTACCTTTCTGTAGACTTTTGTGTTTTAGAAGTAGCAAACAGCTGAAGATGTGCTTTCACATACACTTTTTTGTTATATTGTAACACACTACTAACAGATGTCTTGCAATATCACCTAATTGATTTTTCTGGTACATAAAGCATTACCAATACTATCCAAAGAGGATTTTTAACTCTTGGACATGCCAGTCATGTTTTGAACTTTGACTGTTTTTATGTTTGTCATGTGGGTCACTACTCAACAATGATTTTCTATTAAGTGTTTGAATCTTTCAAGCATACTAGTCAACAATCTGATTTATAGTCAACCAGGCCTCAACTCCATCATTTTGGGAGCTTGATCATTATGGAACCACTGCAATCGCTGTGTTTTTTTATGGAACCTCGCCCAATGTTCAGAGCATCTTGACTCTAACCATTGAGGAAATGAGGCTTTGGGGTTTGGCAGGATCCTGGGGTCTCCTTCCTCATGGCTTTGCCATGGGAGGATGTCTAAGCTGTGGCCTGGTCAAGGTAGTTTTTTCTTAGCACGGGCGCATATGTAATTTTTTAGAACCAGGGTGTGAGTGTCTGATTATGTTATATGGGTTCTTTACCCTAATTATCTTCTTAATATAATGATGCGCAGCTCTCCCGCGTGTTCGAGAAAAAAAACAATCTGATTTGTTGGTTGGTATAATATGAGAAATGTCTCTGCGAAGGCAGAAAAGTCAGTTGGATTCCATATTATGTGTATTATTGGTGTTTGTGGGTAGAAAATATGTAATCCTATTAAAAAAGCAGATTTGTCTCTTTAGACTTTAGTCAATGTTAAAAGTATCATATTATGCTTTTAATCAGCAGGTGATCACAAAGTAGTAAATTCATGATCCTTGTGATGGCCACAGTAAACAATAAAATGGCTTTGCATCTTTTGTAAAGATTTATCTTATCGAGTGTGACAAAGTGTGCTGTATAATTGGTTGCTGTTCTAGACGACTGGTAATCATTGGAAGTTTTTTCTTACCATTTCCCCATATTTACCTATTGCAGAATGGCCAAAATGTGGAGTGCTATGCACCGTCATCACAGAAATCAGTTCGTGATCATTTCAGGAATCAGAAGTTTTGAGATTCCTCCTGTTCCAAGAGAGACAACTGATTTGCATTACAACCAGACTTGCGAACTAGGGGACATTGTTAGGGAGTGGCACATACAGTTTGAGAAATTGATGGACAATCAGAAAGCGTACATCAGAGCACTCAATGCATGGCTGAAGCTTAATCTCATCCCAATCGAGAGCAACATAAAGGAGAAGGTCTCATCCCCTCCAAGGCTGGTAGATCCACCTATCAAGAACCTGCTGCATGCCTGGCATGACGAACTTGAAAGGCTTCCAATTGAGCTTGCAAAAACTGCCATCAAAACCTTTGCTGAAGTCATAAGCAATATTGTACACCTTCAGGAGGAGGAAGTAAACTTGAGGAGGAGATGTGATGAAACTCGCAGGGATCTGACCCGAAAAAGGGCACAGTTTGAAGACTGGCATCAAAAGTACATCGAAAGACGGGCAGCCTTAGGTGAGGATGCGAACCCTGAAGCAGCTGAAGTTCAAAACATAGATCCTGTCGAAGACAGGAAACGTGTCATTGAGGAATTAGAGATTAGGCTGAGGGAGGAGGAGGGGCACCACCTTAGGCACGCCAGGCAGGTGAGGGAGAAATCACTTGCAAACCTCCGGACACACCTGCCAGAGCTCTTCAGGAACATGGCTGATTTTTCTTACTTTTGCCATGACATGTACAACAATCTGAGAAAAATTGCCACCCTGCCGAAAGATGAAATCCAAGGTTGATGTCGTGTGTTTGTAATCGTACTCAACGAGCTGTAGGAAAAAAAAAAGCTTTGTTGCAAGTATTTGCTGGTACCTTTGAATCCTGAGGCTGTCTGGAATCTGATGGGATGGGTTTTGCAGAGCTAGTCGGAATTAATCATGTTTGTAAATTGGAATGGTTGTTCTAGGGTCCCATTGTTTATTGCCACCCTCTGTTCTGCATCGATGTCTTATTTCAAATCTTTCCGTCTCGATCGCTCAAGCTGATGCTGAGCCATTATTTTGTTTCTGAGCTCACTTGTTTGATGGCACTGCACTCCATTTGTCGAAGGCAGCCTAGGGAAGCAAAACAAATCGAGAGTGTATGCTTAGCAAAGCAGCTAAGAACCATAAACGGAAGAATACACTAGCTGTCCCTAAACTTTATCATGTTTTTCATCCGATCCAGGCCACCAAACTTTTAATATGAAGAACAACTTTATCATGTTTTTCATCCGATCCAGGCCACCAAACTTTTAATATGAAGATCTTTATGGACAAAGGGCCTTGGTTCAAGACAGGGATTTGAGTCAAGGGAATCTACAAATCACCACGGTTGTTTTAACCTTGCTGCCGATGCTTTGGCACGCATCTTAGATAGTACCTAACTTAGTTCCAGGTGGGCTGACACATTTGCAATATGCTGATGACACTGTCACAGGCCCGTACCTAAGATTATGAGGCCCCGGTGCAATACATAGAATGAGGCCCTGTGTTTTAACATATAAACAAAAGTATATTTATATTCATTTATATATTTTCTTTATATTCAATTATATATTTTCTTTCACTTTTTACAACTAGATCATATTTTCTAACTCTATAAGACACTAGAAATAAATAAATATCCCCATTTCACAAATCTCAAACAGAACAAAACTAATTAAAGAATAAAAATGCTGGTGATAGAGGGAGAACTGAAGATGAAATTCCAATTAAGGAGAAAATTTTGATTGAGATCAAATCTTGATGTGACGACGTGAAGTTAGTAGACAGAAGCCCAACCCCTATTGCTCTTAACTTGATCGGCAGGACAGAAATGTATCAGTGCGTAATGGAGGGAAAATGGAAAGTGGCAGGACAACAATAGCTTATGAGATTAATGGGAGGACTCAAATGAACTAACCGGCTTGAGATGAGAGAAGACAAAGTGCCAAGCGACAGTCATGACTGAAGCTTCTATTGCTGATGAACACTGATCTCGAGTATTTCGACCATTTCTGAGATCGAGTTGTGTCTATGGTCCAATTGGGCTAATTGGGCTTTGTTTTGGTGAATTTATTAGTGACTAACTGTGCTACTAATTGGTGATTAGGGGGCCCCTAACTTTGTGGGGCCCTGTGCAATCGCCCCGATTGCACCGCCCAATCTACGGGCCTGCACTGTCATCATGATGGGTTGTGATGATCAGTCGATCTCAAACCTGAAGTTTCGAGTATTGATATCCAGAAATCCCTTATCCACACTGTTCGAAAATATGGCTTTCTTTTCAGCTCCATTTCTCACTTCACATTTCAAGTCCAAGCTAGACAGAGACACAATTGGAGAAGAAGAGAACAGTTCTGGCAAGTTAAAATCATCATTCACATTTCATATGCTAGTACAAGTTACAGGGTTTGTAAAATCAGTTAATTGTTGCTCCTTACAACCATCTGCACATGAATTGCCCTTTTCTTCAAAGATGTGTGGTGAATTATTAACAATGTTCGATATTACAAATAATTCAATCAAAGTGCATTGATCATCTATCTTGTAGGATGGTTTGTTATTTTCATTCTTTATGAGAAGTCTGGGTACTTGTGTATCGCTGACTCGCTGTCAGATGTACATGATTTTTCATGCAAGTTCCAAAAAATGTATGAGAAAATTTGGAGAAAAAGTCACGCACTGTAGCATTTTTCGTTTGTTTGTGGTAAACATTGTCCTACCATGACCTAACTAGGCTCAAAAGATTCGTCTTATCGTGTATATCAAAACCATATAATTAGTTTTTTTATTTACCTATGTTTGATGCTCCATGCATGAGGAGAGAGATTTGATGTGATTTGATGTGATAGGTGAATAGTGAAGTTTGGAGAGAGAATTTTTGGGAAGTTTGGGGAACTAAACACAGCCCAACTTGTGGAGTCCAGGAGTACTTTCTGTACAATTCTTTTCCAAAATTATCAACATTTTCAAGCGAATCTTGAATTTCATAAGACTTTGAGATATCATGTATCCTTTGAGTTTCTGAAAATCCCAATTACTTTGCCTTTTCAAATAACACCTGCATGTCGCAAGTATCTTCTGATTCAGGGAGTGTTTGGAATGTTGGAACATTTAGCATACTGTGTTATGTCTCTTTGTTTTCATTTGAGCAAAATCCAACAAATAAAGTGTCCAAGTTACAATTAGAGAATCTATTTGGAGAGCCCTCTCCAAATAGATTTGGATATTTTAAACAGGCCACATTACTCAAAGTGAAAGTTGCTTTGACATTTTTTTCGAGTCCCTACAGGAGAGACCATTAGGAATGCAAAGCCTACATGCCCAAAAGACCAATATCTGTTTCTATAAAAAAAAGTAGTTCAAACTTCTCTTCTAAAGTTCAAAGGTGGCAATGTGTCAACTTCCACATCTTTGCCTGTCTGCAGTTGTAGTCACTCAGTTTCTTCTTCTCAGCCGCACAAACACAGTCCAGCAATCGGAAACAGCTCCGGGCTAACCATTTCATGTAAGACATTTTTCCGAGCATTATGTGCTAACTCTTTCAATAGTCGTGACAAATCAGACTGAATACATATTCTGAAGATGGTTTGTACTTCGTACACAGCACAGGATTATTCTGCAGCAGACATATTTTCAACTAACTCAGATACATGCATTTTTTCCACGTTAAACTAAGGATGCCAATGTACCAGTCTTTATGGCTATAAAAGATAAATGACCTCTAAGCTAGTAACTTTGCTAGTTCATCCACTCTTAAGGTACCTTGTGGAACCACATCCGAGAGAAACTCTTGAGCATGGTCATTTGTCTGTATTGTGAATCCTCCATTGGCATTATCATTCTTTTCAACGTGGCTGATGGGTAGTTTGTGTTCTACAAAATGCTTTTTAATTCTTACATGCTCGTCTGGCTCATTTCTCCTGGCACTGGACTTACCTTGAGTATGCTTGAAAACCAGTCCCCGCGGAACTGACTTTGTGAATGCAACACACTTTTGATAGACCAGATCTGAATCAACAAACTCATCTTCAGTAAGAACAAGTGCCCTGCCACTATCAATGGCCTGTTCCAAAAGACATGACACCCCCACCATATAGGAAGGCACTTTAGAACTACTATTTAGAACATCCGTGCTTTCTATCCATTCGTTGCCTTTCTTCTTAGTCTCCAGATCATCACCTATGCTTATTACACCAGGGTATGGTTCCAAATCATCTGGACAATGTTCAGACCTTGCAGAATGATCAAGAGACTTCTCAACCAAAGCTCTATTTTCACTCTTGTTTGATGGGATACCTTTGCAATGTAATGTTGACTTCAGGGATGGATCCATAAAATCACATATTGGATTTAATAGTGAACATTCTGATGGAGTGTCTGCTGAGGGTTCAGTTCCAGATATACCTGTAGAATGAAACAATCCAGGGACTTCCACTGCAGAACTCAGCACCATATCACTACCATGATTGGGCTTCATGGCATCTTTCAATTTTTCTTTGCCTTCACCCAAGATGCAGTTCTTGTGAGATGTTCTGATACCAGCCAACTCAATCTGGGTCACAACAGTTGATGAACGTCCAACCTTTTCATTAAATTCTTTGTCACTAAAACATTCTTGCACCTTTGTCACTTCAAAAGTATTTTCTTCTAATGGAGGAAGAGATGATTTCCAATAACTTCCTCTCCACATCAATATATGCTCAAACTCAAAAGACAGTAAGATACAGGGAACTAGATCCTGCAAAGGTAGAGTTCATCAATTTTTGAACAAAACAATCCATAATCAAACAGTATTCTTCAAGATTTTTCGAACCTTTAGTTTAGCTCCGATTTTTCTGCAATCACTTTTGTTAATACCTGAGCAATCAACACGGACAAGATCACATGCTTCAAATGCTTCTCTAACTTGCTTCACAAGGTTAACATAAACACCATTTTTCCCTAAAAAAAAATGAACGAGTAAATGAGTAAGGAAAGAAAATAGGAAATCAACAATTACTGAATGATACAATGCATACGGATGTGCTATGTTGTTGGATATAGAATGCACAGCACCGAGGAACTTAGCCCGTGCTCTCTCTAACCATGCCTGTTGATGCCTGTTGAAAAATTAGTCCTCGCGGCGACGAGCCGCCCGCTAATCTCCACGAGCGGAAGCGTCGATTTGATCTACCAAGACGAACTTTCAAGGTCAAAGAGGACATCGAACACACGATCTTTGTTGATGAGGTTCAGCCAAAGCCTATATCCCCGGGGATGGATTCCGCTGCGTACTCTACCAATGCCTGGATAATGTTGGGGACCGCCTAGGAGGAAATAGTCCAGTGTCAAATACCCCGTGCCCTAAAAAACTGTAACACCCTGAAATTCTAACAAGATCTGTGTTGTGCTTGGAGAGTTGGACTCTGGACATGGGATAACGTCTTTGGGAGATCACATGGGTTGTATGTGATGGAAGAGTTATGCCTGATGTGTGACGGGGGAGTACTTTAGGTTTAGTCTCACATTGAAAATTGATATTGTGGGATCACAATATGTGGGATCACATCCGACATTCTCTCATGCACCATCAAGGCCTTTCCCTGTACATATCTTGGCCTCCCGCTCACCATCAGTTCGTGATCATTTCAGGAATCAGAAGTTTTGAGATTCCTCCTGTTCCAAGAGAGACAACTGATTTGCATTACAACCAGACTTGCGAACTAGGGGACATTGTTAGGGAGTGGCACATGCAGTTTGAGAAATTGATGGACAATCAGAAAGCGTACATCAGAGCACTCAATGCATGGCTGAAGCTTAATCTCATCCCAATCGAGAGCAACATAAAGGAGAAGGTCTCTGAGGAACTTTGTTTTATTTTTGAAAGCATAATCATCCGAGATTTTCACCATACTAAGAGCAGAAATAGAATTCAACCAAAGTATCACTATATTATTGTATGATTATCTGCAGATTTGGGACCTAATGGAAAACATTGCCCTACGCCATGATGTACCAGATCACTATGAGTGGAAATTAACTCAGAATGGCATTTACAGTAGCAAATCTGCTTATCAGGCCTTCTTTGTGGGCACCATCAAGTTTCAGCCATGGCGTCGAATCTGGAAAACATGGGCACCCCCCCGTTGCAAGTTCTTCATATGGTTGGTTTATCACGGCCGTGTATGGACAGCCGATCGCCTGGCCAAGAGGAATTTGCCCCACCCGGAGGTGTGTCCTTTTTGTGATCAGGAAGAGGAAACGATTAGCCATCTGTTGACTGGTTGTGTTTTTGCTTGGGAGGTATGGACTATAATACTGCAGCAGCTGGGATTACCACAACTGGCGCCACAATCCGTGTCTGCCCGTTTTTCAGGCTGGTGGAAACGAATGATTAGATCAGCCCCAAAGGAGTCCCGCAAGGGACTCAATTCCTTGGTAATTTTGGTAGCCTGGGAGCTGTGGAAACACCGTAATGCCTGTATTTTTGAAGGGAACAGGCCGAGCATTCAAGAAGTACTCAGGGCAGTTTGCTTGGAAGGGGGTCTGTGGTGTATGGCAGGGGCATCAAAGCTCATGGAGTTGATGCCCAGGTCGCTGCTCACCATGGCTTAACAGCCTGGGTGTCCTGCTGGTCGTCACTTTATTTCTATCATGGCGATTTTATAGATTTATGGGGAGGGGGGGGGGGGTGAGGGGTGCCATCTCTTGGCGCCTAGTGTGGTCTGTCTAGACCGTTGTACCTTTTTTCTACCTTAATGAAATGACGTGCAGTTCTCCTGCGTGGTTCGAAAAAAAAAATATGTAAGGTGGAGGCAGCCCTTACCCATCATAATAGTCTTTTGGGTTGAGTTAGGCTTTGACCTTGATTGGTTGTGGCTCCAATGGACTTAAGCCTGGTGGGGTGCCGGCTCGTGGGTATAGCGGGCCGGGCCAGATTCCACTGTGCATTCTAACAATCACTGAGTAATGTTGAGGATCACCTAGGAGGTGAATAGCCTAGTGACATATTACCCCATGTCCTAAAAAGCTGTAACACCCTGAAATTCTAAATTTTTTGAGGTAATCATATGTTTTATTTTCCCGCTCTTTTATTTTGTACTATAGATATTGTTTTTTCAAGAATTATATATATGTCATTAGTATTAACATCTCATTTATTATGTTACATATAAAAAAATTAGCCTAAAGGGTCCATAATGTATGATTCACTCGAGGGCCCTCAAAATCATAGAACCAGCCCCAATACTAAACATGTGCACGCAGCACACATGGGCCATTAGCATGCCATCCAATTATCCAAATTGGGCCGGGTGTCAGGTCACCATCCAAAAACACGAGGAAGCCAGGAAGGCATGAAAACTAGAATGCATGAATGTGGCCTGACACAATATATCAGATGGATGGAACAATTTTTATAATCCCTCCTTTTGATGGTAATCCCTTATTTTCCACATTCCTTTATTTTTCTTTTGTACTCCCTCTTTTTGTAGATGTTTCCGGAGCGTGTTTCATTCTACAGTAGATATCATTTTGGGTTTCCTAGGCAATGCTTTCCCAATAAAAACAAATAGGGTGGCACAAATCTGGTGCATATCCAAAATTCAAAACAATTCAAAGCAACCATTTCTCAGAAAAATAAAAAGAAAATTTCAGGACACAACCACTTGGAAGAAGGAAAATTGGCCTTACCAAGTCTGACAATTGGTGGTAATTGACGTCCTCTCATGCGCATTTCTGTGGCCTCTTCTGGAGTTAATCCATCTGGGACCTTCGTAATAAGGCGAGGGTATACTGGTGCAACAGGCTTCCAGAGCATAAGCGGAAAACTTGGACGAGTCCTGTAATTGTAGTTTCTTCCACGAAAAAGAAATATGACACCCCCTTGTCTGTGTATTACTTTTCCTCCAACTTTTTCCTGTTGAAGTATAAGACAGAGTTATCAAAAAGAGGGATTACAATATGATCTTGTTACTACAGAATTGTATGGTTAGCCAGTTACTAAGATATAATCATATTTTCTTGGATGGTTAGCACCTGTCCACAGAATCCTATTCCTTTGATAAACGCACTACTTTTCGTCATTGACCTGGCAATTTGCAGCCAAAGGATTTAGCACGAAGCAACAAGCTAATCCTACTTACTAACTAGGATCATGCTTGTTGACAAAGACCAAGTAATCAGCAAGCTAAGATTCCTGATTAGCTGTTCTCAGAGAGAGAATCACGAGTCAAGATCTGGCACCATGCTTCACAGCTTTAGTAGGCAATCCTTCAAAAACTTTTGTTTTCTAAAATAATGGTTTGAGGAGTTCGGCTGTGATCTCTTGATCCGTGACTGTGCGTGCTACTGGAGGGGTGCACATTGGAACCAAAGAGTGGAAAACTCTGCATGTGGAGGGTGTAATTTGATCTTAAGGCAGTGCAAGTTCTGCACGCCTCTCTAGGAATTTACTTATCTATTTTTGTTTTCACACTGCATTTGGATTACATTGTATCTGTGTACTGATATCATTATTGACTCAGGTCGATTAACACAGACAGCTGAACCAAAAAAGAAGGGAAATGGGCTGACTACCTCTAGCTGCTGGCAGACATTATCCATATCCACTGTACAGACACCTTTGCATTTTATCTTGCAAACTCTCTTCCTCTTCCAATGTGAATGAATGTTCTCCAACATATTGTGCGTCAAACCATCCCTACCTGCACAAGTCAAAACGAGACCAGAAATCAAAGCAGGCAAAACTCCAATGCAAAAATCAATGCTTTACAGCAGGCAAACACCAAGTGTAATTAAACAAAAGAATACCACAGCCCATGCCCAGAAATCCAACATGTAATAGCAATCCACATCCTAATTATGAGACACAGTAATCCACAGCACGAGAGGGAACGCACCCATATTGAGCTGCCGTTTGGTCTTGAGGCTCCCTTTCACGAGTTCGGCGACCTCTGCTTTGGTGAGGGGTTCCCCGAGCACCTCCTCTCTGGACGCCGCTTGGTACCTCGGCTCCATCCCGGAGAGGAACGGCCCCGGTGATTGCACGGGCTTCACACCCTTCTTGCCCGGTGGTGGCAGCACGAAGGAGTCAAACTCCGGCATCTCCTTGCGGCTCTTTGGCAGCGGCTTCCTCCCCGTCCACGGGCGCGGCGTGGCCTCGGGCCCGAACGGCAGGAACGGAGCCTCGCGAAGCGCAACGGGCCGCGCGCGTGGGGCCTCGGTGTAGCTGTACTGAAACGCGAATGGCGCGCCGTCGAGGCGATAAGAGAGGCCGCGATCGGTGACGCGGACTCCGGCGGCGGGCTCGTCGGTGTCCGGCGGTATGGGGATCTTCCTGGTGCGGCTCCGCGCGGCTGCAGAGAAGGCCGGATGCGAAGGGGCATGGTGTTGGCGGCGCTTCGGGTCGGCGGCAGGTTGCTTGTGGTGGGAAAGGTCGAGGCGGACGGAGGCGGGAGGCCGCGGATGGGAGTTAGAAGTGAAGGGGCCAGTCGCCATGGATGGCGGGCTTGGTGGCCGGGTGCAACCGCGCAAGGATAAAGAGATAAGAACCGGCTGCTCACAAGTCACAAGGGAATCAGTTCAACCTGCAGTGCAGTTGGGTCACTCACAGGTGGCCTTCCTACAATCAGTTAAGGTTCAACTGTAGAGGAGACTCAGTGCACACCATGTGTTTGATGGTTTGTCTATAGGAAAAAGTCTAATTCACCCACAACCTATGATGGGTGGAACACATCACCCCCCAATCTATGAAAATAGATTTTTTACTCCCTGAACTTTCTAAAACCGGACAAATCACTCTGAAGCAGTTTTGAAAAATCATAATAAAGAAAAATCGTAAAATGGAAAATCAAATTGTGTTGAACTCCAAATGAGTAGATCTACGCAGTGAACATATAATATGGTATGCTTTAGTATAATTTTTTTCCTGTAACTTCAGATCTATGCTTTTCTTCATAGCTGTAAAAAATGTACTAAAGCATATCATATTATATGTTCACTGCGTTGATATACTCATTTGGAGTCCAACACAATTTGATTTTCCATTTTATGATTTTTCTATGATTTATTATGATTTTTTAAAACTGCTTCAGGGGGTGATTTGTCCGGTTTTAGAAAGTTCAGGGGGTAAAAAATCAATTTTCATAAGTTGGGGGTGATATGTTTCACCCCACATAGGTTGGAGGTGAAGTAGACTTTTTCCTTGTCTATAAAACACTGACTGAATAATCATGACCAGGTTTCCGCAGCTCTAATATGAATTTTATTTTTGAAGCAATAACTTTAGCAAGTTAAAAGTACCTTGCACATGATCCTCCCCTATATATGCCGGTTAAACGTACCCATATATGCTATTATACTACTGGTTATGTACATCTATTTCAACCACGGTATGTCGTTATCCGGTCCAACTTATATAGTTTTACTATTTTTCTACGCAACTCTCATTATCTATCTCTTTCAATTGAAAACTGAAAATAGCATATATACTGTGACGTTATGCATAAGAAATACTCTACTTTAGGATGTTATATATAAAGTGCAAGAGTATATAATCGGCTTCCTAAGCTCTGAAAATAAGCTGTAACAACAAAAATCTAGCCAAGAATATCTTTCTTTTTCGTAGGCAAGCAAATTCTTATTCATTTCTTAACTGTTAACTTTAAATGACATTGCATGTTAACTGTTGTACATTACATATTTATTTTAAAGTTTATTCAAATGGCTTCATAGTTGAACAGATTTCAGAAGATTTTGAGATTTTTTGATATATTTAATCTTGGCCGTGATGCTTCATTATTTTATTTCGGAAAAAAGTTAATTCAATGTTGAGATGCCACCTCTAAGGTTAGGCATCCTAACTGAAGTGATGCTAGGAATAGTGTCTTAAAGCTTCTGTTGAAAGATATTGTCAAAAAATGAAGGAACTGGAAGGTGCCTATTTTCTATACCTCTTAGCTTAAATATAATTGTAGCCCGTCACAATAACTTCTTCATGTCTTAAATGACTTTTACACAGCAGTCTACTTCTTTTTGAGCTATTCATCTTGAAACAAAATGCTGCTACAGGATGCACAAAATCTGGATCATGTATCCGATGCAATAAAGAAGGGAGGATGTACTCCCACGAACAAGTTTGAATTTTCCATGGACAAGGGTACAAATACTTGGAATTTTGTTTTTTGTTGGAACTGAAATTGAGCATTTTGTTTAGATGATCAACTGGCAGGGAGCAAGGTTATTTTTTTCATTGTGATTGCTGACGCTACATTTTGTTTCTTAGTGTCTTCTCCTGATGCAGATATAGTACTCAAGTGTTTTTCGCTTAAATATAGTACTCCTGGTGGCTTAAATATAGTACATTTTGTTCGCTTGGCTTATTAACCACCAGCCAGTAGCGTTTTTCTCTCAGCAAAAACCAGCACCAGCCACCAACCAGCCAATAATATTTTTCTCTCAGCAAAAAACAGCACCAGCCACTAGCCACCGGCCAGCCGAACAGTTCCTTAAAAAGATTTCAACATCCCCTAAAGCCATGTGGATTGTGGACTCAACAGAGCTCTTATCAAAAGCGGAATCAATGACGGAGACAAGTTGGTAATTACTAGGTATATATGTTTGTTCTAATTAAAGTTTGGTTCAACTTCTGAATTAGAAGCCGCACAGAGGCAACAATTCACATGCCTGCACAAAGTGGTGTTTTTTTAGAACGTGCATAGCACGTAGAATTACAGCTAAGCAACCATAGAAGAACCTCTAAAGCGTGGACATACACAGAAAAAAACTACAACGACCAACAACAACAGCTAACACAAAAGAAGGAACAGGAGCTAGCTAACCACCAAAACCCCAACACCAGGCACAAACGACACGACCAAGAGGCCAAAGGCCCTAAGACAAACCGACACGGTGACACCTGCAGAAAAGAGGACACTCAGAGCACCCGCACGTCAACGGTTCACTACTAATCCGGAGCCAAAGTTCCGCAATGAGAGGGTCAAGCAAGACGATGCCTCCAAGGAGAACGCGACGCCAACGCCGCCACCATCCGACTGTCCACAAAGCAGCAGTCCAAGTCTTCACCTAGCAACCAAATGAGTTTGACGGCCGAGATAACGCCCCCAACAAAGTAAGCTACATTGAAGACGCAGCCGTTATCAGCACGGATAAAGCCATGCAAGGCTTTCGCCATAAGGCCACCAAACCCAACATCACACTACAACCACCGAACCCCAGATGAGCGCCAAATCGATGGAATTGCAGCGAGTAATCTGACAAAGAAGAGCCATAGCAGGCGCCGCGCGATCAAAAGACGACCCAACGACCTGATTCATCATCTGTCAGTGCAGGCTGCTACATCTTAGCACCAGCACCCCCTTCTTTCAGTTCAGTTAGGTCATCAACCTCATCTTCTTCAGTAGTTCCGAAGACGGGCCTGGGAGGATGGAGAAGACGACCAGGGGGGAGTCGCGGTGGATCCGGCGTTGGCGTTGGAGATCCGCGGCAGCGGGCGAAGCACCGGTGAAGGACGACCGGGCCCGACGCGGGGGCGTGCCGAGGATCCCGATGACCAACACAATTTGTTTTTTAGAACACGTATTTCATCAAGCAGAGGAGCAATCATAGAAGAACCTCTAAGACGCGGAGATACACAGAAAAAAACTACAACGACCAACAACAACAGCTAACACAAAAGAAGGAACAGGAGCTAGCTAACCACCAAAACCCCAACACCAGGCACAAACGACACGACCAAGAGGCCAAAGGCCCTAAGACAAACCGACACGGTGACACCTGCAGAATAGAGGACACTCACCCGCACGTCAACAGTTCACTACTAATCCGGAGCCAAAGTTCCGCAGTGAGAGGGTCAAGCAAGACGATGCCTCCAAGGAGAACGCGACGCCAACGCAGCCACCGTCCGACTGTCCACGAAGGAGCAGTCCAAGTCTTCACCTGGCAACCAAATGAGTTTGATGGCCGAGATAACGCCCCCAACAGAGTAAGCTACATTGAAAACGCAGTCGTTATCAGCACGGACAAAGCCATGCAAGGCTTTCGCCATAAGGCCACCAAACCCAACATCACACTACAACCACCGAACCCCAGATGAGCGCCAAATCGATGGAATTGCAGCGAGTAATCTGACAAAGAAGAGCCATAGCAGGCGCCGCGCGATCAAAAGACGACCCAACGACCTGATTCATCATCTGTCAGTGCAGGCTGCTACATCTTAGCACCAGCACCCCCTTCTTTCAGTTCAGTTAGGTCATCAGCCTCATCTTCTTCAGTAGTTCCGAAGACGGGCCTGGGAGGATGGAGAAGACGACTAGGGGGGAGTCGCGGTGGATCCGGCGTTGGCGTTGGAGATCCGCGGCAGCGGGCGGAGCACCGGTGAAGGACGACCGGGCCCGATGCGGGGCGGGCCGAGGATCCACCGATCCGGGCCGGGACGCGACCACCGACGGCGGCGACGCCTCCGAGCCGGCGGATAGCGGATCCATGGCGGTGTAGGCCGGATTCACGTCGGCGACGGTGGCCCCTGCCGGATCCGGTGACGATTGGCGAGCCGGCGGCGCCGGCTCCGTGGCGACCTAGATCCGGATGTAGGGGGCGGAGAAGACGACCAGGGGAGGAGTGGTGGCGGATCCGACGTTGACGTTGAATGATCTGGCGGCGACGGGCGGAGCGCCGGCGAAGGACGGCCGGACCCGAACCGGTGGTGGCGGCGACGACCAAGGTTGGTGCAGCTCGAGAAGGAGGCGACCGAAGGGAGAGAAGAGAGAGGGAGGGGAGAGGGGGGCCGCCGCCGCCGCCGCCATGAGCCGACGGCAACGGCCGGCGCTGGTTGGAGGGGGCCGCCCCTGCGGCGGCGGCGCGTCGCCCTCGAGTCGCCTGGGGGCGACGCGAGGGGCAGGGGAATATACTGTATGTTCGTCTCTTTTTCGCCTGCACAAAGTGGTGTCACAGGCACACAGGAGTTATCAGCTACGATAAGATTTGTTGTTCTCTGCAGATGGAAATGGTTTGGAATGATGAACCCATAAGAACATGTGCATCGAAGATGATAAACATCGAACACAAAAGATGTGTTGTTCAGTGGCCTGAATTTTATTAGACAGTATACAGTTCTTCAGCTTCTTCACAGCTGTGCAGGTGAGTTTTCATGTCTGCAACTGCAAGCGACTAGCTCGGGTCGGGATAATATTTTTTTTAAAAAAAAATTAGCTCAGGTCAGGGTGGAAATTTTCCCCTTCATGTTATTGATTCATCATTGTTGCCGCAAATACATATTGCAAATTTACATTAGAACTCAACTCCATCTCCAAGCAACTGAATTACAAGCATCTATCATAAGACCGGCAGCCCCATCGCCGTGGACGACAGACAGACTCCACTTGATTTGAAAAAAAAAAGAAATCTACTTGATGCAGACGGACAAATTAACTGACTGAAAAATAGCTCGGACACTTGAGGACTGATGCCGAAGGTAGGCGCCATCATATCGCAGAACATGGATTGATTACTGCGGGTTGGGCGGCCTGCTGTTGGCAGAGGAGACCCTGGATCCCCACTCGAGGAGCTCCTTGCTCGTGTCGTCCTTGTGCACGATCACCTCGATGAAGCAGAGGCAGTCCTTCTTGGCGCCCGTGGCCGTCGCGATCGCCTCCTTGAGCTCCTCCTCCGTCCTGACCTTCTTGGTCCAGCAGTTTCCCTCGGAGTTGTGGATGGCGTCCACCAGGCCCGTGTAGTCCCAGTTCTTGATCACGTTGTACGGCCCGTCGTGGATCTCCACCTCGATCGTGTACCCGCCGTTGTTGATCAGGAAGATGATGCTCCGCTGCCCGCACCGCAGCATCGTCGACACGTCCTGCGCCGTCACCTGCCAGCAACACATACACATTGTTGATGATGGATGAACCTGAAAGTTACTAATGTGCACAGTACCTGAAAAGAAACAGAGCGCCTGCTCCCATGCAAGTGTAGTGTGTACCTGAAAGCTCCCGTCGCCGATGAAGGCGATGACGCGCTTGTCCTGGGCCGCCTGGGCGTACCCGAGCGTGGCGCCCACGGACCACCCGATGGACCCGTACTGCATCTGGAACTCGTACCTGTTCAGAGTCACCAACCTTAATTTTTTTCGTGTTACCGAACTTCAAGAACTGATCCCAAACATGCACGGTTTCTTAGACAGATTGGCACGGTGGCCACACGCGTACGTACCCGCAGCCCTCGGGGAGCCTGAGCTTCTGGCAGTTGAACCACGAGTCGCCGGTCTCGGCGACGACGGCGGTGTCGCCGGAGAGCATGCCCTTGACGTGCTTGAAGAGGATGTTCACCCGGAGCGGCTCATCGGGCTTGCCGTTGAGCGGGTCGCGGTCGGGCACGAAGATGCGGCGGTAGTTGTCGTACGCCGTGGTGTTGCACCTGAGGCGCTTGGCGAGGGCCCGGAGGAACTCGGCCATGAGGATGCACCCGAAGGCCGGGCCGTTGCCGACGACCACGCGGTCGGGCTGCACGATCACGGCCTTCTCGCGCTTGAGCAGGAGCGAGTAGCCCACGGAGCTGTAGTCGTTGAAGATGGGGCCCGCGAAGAGGTAGGCGTCGGCGGACTCGACGATCTCGGCGCAGAAGGTGGTGCTCACGGCGCCCCAGTAGGTGCCGATGAAGCGCGGGTGGTGCTCCGGCACCAGGCCCTTGGCGGAGGGCATCACGGCGAAGGGGTACCCGCTCGCGTCCGCCACGCCGGCGAACGCCTTCTGGGCCTTGGCCGCGCGGATCTTGGGCCCGCCCACCATCACCGGCTTCACGGCCTTGTTCAGGAACGCCGCCGCCGCCTCCACCGCGTACTCCAAGTTCGCCTTATTGCTCAGTCTGATGATATATGGAAGACGAGATGCATGAGACGATTGCTCTCACAATCATATCTGATGACTATGAAGTAGTAGTAGAAATTAATTAATTACTACTGTACTTGAGATAAATCGGCAAGCACTGTACTTTGGGGAGATGAACAGGGGCACTGGCTCCCGGCTGAAGGTCGGGTGGGAGAGGCCAGCGAGGTTGCAGCTGACGCTGATGTACACCGGCTTGCTCTCCCTCAGCGCGGTGGCGATGGCCGTGTCGATCTGCTCGTGCGCGTCGTCCAGGTTGTTCACGACGGCCTGCATATACATGTGAATGTGGCGTGGCGTTAATAGCTAGTACGCCGAACACAGAGGTGTTCCTTGCACGAAATGAAATGAAATGAAATGAACACGGAGCACAGCGCAGAAAAGGAAGAAGACGCGTGCCGCGTGCGTGCGTACCTGGTGGCAGGTGATGGCCTGGAAGCAGCGGAGCTCCTGGGAGAAGTCGCCGGCGCCGCGATGACGGCGTGGGACTTGGCCACGGGCAGCGCGCCGACGCCGTTGCACATCGGCTTCGCCACGCCGTTGGCGGGGTTGCCGACCAGGAGGGTCTCCATGGCAGGCTTCCGCACGTGAAGAACACGGGGAGAGGGGCTGATCCTGATGTGACTCGAGCACTCGACTTTGCTGCGGACTCGTGTCGTGTGTGGTTTCCTTTGTGGTTGATTGTCCTTGTACGAGGTTTGCGGCGATGGCTGGTGGTGAGTAGTAGTAGTCAGCATTGGTGGGGTTTATATAGCGCGGGAAAAAAGGGGGCTCCTCGCTGAAGGCTGCAGCGGCAAGCCGCCAAGGCGAGCCAGTGAATGGCAGCCGGCAACGCAGCAGCAGGTGGTGGATGGCAGGCAATTGGCTTGTGTTTGCGGTGGCGTTTGCTGTGTGCGTGCCGGGATAACCAGGCCGCAAAACCTTGGGCATCAAGTACCTTCCAGAGCGTTGTGGCCTCGAGCGTTCCAGTGTACACGCATTCGTCTTTGGATCACCAAATGCAGGAATAGTACTTTATTTCTAAATATATACAAACTTTTTCAAAAGAAAACATGCTTGGTGCATGCGGACAGGAATCGTTTGAGTAACAAACAGAAGAATTCAATGGCTATCTGGAAGGTGATTTGAGTTTTGCATCTCCATCAAGTCACTTGGGCAGTTGTTCTACTTGTAGAAAAAAGGACAAAGGAGGGACCAGCCATACTCAATTCTTTCTTACAAGCCACAATGTCCATTTGAACCCAACAGGCAAATAAAACATTCCAGCCTGCCTCTACATCATCGATACGATACATGTAGCGCCGCCATTATTACATAGTTTTAACTCCACCTCAAAAATAAATAAATAAGAAAGAGGTTTAAAACTGCAAATAAATTATATTATTAGATTTCCTTTCAAAGATTTCCAGTAACACAATAACAGACCGTTTTGAAAAATATCAGACAAGTTAGTAGCCATGACAAATGACCATGTTACTCCTCATTGGAGTTACAAAAGTAGCATTAACTAGCTATTTGATTGGCTCTATGTGTTTCTCTATGCACTTTTACGTTTCTCTATGCACTTTTGTATTAATGTGTGCATCTCTAAAAGCTAAATAAACATTCTTTGTCGGACAAATTTTAAATGCTAAATGGCCTGTTATTGCGGGACGGAGGGAGTATGAAGCTTACTATTCTTCATATGTTCATATTTCATAACTAGCCCTCGGTTCAAAACCGCCTATTTTGCTCTTTACGACGCATCCCCGATGATCATTGTATATCCCATGATGTACCGCGTGTTCGTCTCTCCATGGATTCTGAACACCGAGTCGATGTGAATACACACTCTCATCCCACCCGCTCCGTGCACCCCCGGCCTCGAACCATCTCATGCTGCATTCCACTTTGGATCACCAATTGTCAATGCAGCGTATCTAATCTGCGTCTGAGATTTCACACATTAGATATCTTCTCTTTTTTTTCTTGGATAGCTAATGTGTAGTTTTACATTTCTCTTTCTTTTAAAACTATGATCAAATTGAATAACGACCTACCGAACCGGAAAAATCAAAAAATATACCCCCGGGGTCCATAATTGGTATATTTGTGCACCCATAATCGACCTGATAGTACCATTTAGCTTTGTTTTGTGCATGCTCACTGTCGTCTTTGAACATAATAATTGTTTATGTACATGATCACGGGCATATTCCTTCCGCTGAACCATGATCCTGATGGCATGGCCTGGCCCTGATGTACAGTGAACACGGGTTCCATGCGCCGAACCGCCCTGCGCCCCCGGGCTTCGCCAACCCTTTTCCATGGTTTGGTTTCCACCTCGCCACCTCGGGCGCCGCGGTGCTACGCGCTTGGGCCTGTGCGTCGGCGGCTAACGCTGCTCGGCGATTCGCTCTGCCTAGCTTCAAGTACCTTCCGGCGCGTCGTTCTTGGGTGGTGAGCAGCTGGTGTTGTGTTGGTACTTTGCTGGGTGGAGTTACTAGCCTCGTAGCAGAGCTGGTGGCCTCGAGTCCTCCAGGATACACGCTAACACGCATTCGTCTTTGGGGTCACCATACTCCATGCAGGAATAAATCGTTTCTAATTTATCTGAACTTTTCAAAACAAAACATGCTTGATGCGTGCGGACAGAAATAGGTTGAGTGTCGAACAGAAGAATACAATGGCTATTTTGAAGGTGATCTGAGTCTTGCATCCGTAAAAGTCACATGTACAGTTGTTTCTACTAGTAAAAGAATAGGGCAAAGGAGGAACCAACCATAATCAATCCTTTCTTACAAACGACAAACGTTCATTTCAACCAAACAGGGAAATAACGCGTCAGTAGGTGGAAATAAATTTTATTAATAGATTGCTGCGGCAATACACAGTATACCTTTCAAAGATTTCCAATACCGCATTTTTCCTATATATGAAAGTTTGTATCATTGTTCATCTGTCCAATAGCTAGCTAGACCGCGTTCTCAAAAGCTAGCTAGACCGCGCCCATGTTACCCAGTTCATTGTTACGGTCCAACCTAGCCTATTATTTTTGCTTGTTTTGGACATCCCATGGTGGTCGTTGTATATGCACTCCGTAGTCATTAGTCTCAATCTAGTGAGTAAGACAGTGTCAATATCATTAAATGAGATAACACGTAGGATTAAAAATGAGATAGCAAATGAATTAACAAATAAAGAGAAAGAATATGGTTTCTACACTATTTAAGACTAGATGAAATAAAAGTAGTGTTTAAGTATAAAATATTACTTTGACAGAGTATAGAAAGCTAGTATTGGCTGTGTTACATCCGTGAAAAGGGGTCAAAAGAGTCCCATAGAACATCGTAGCGCATCGTAACACTTTTCGTTTGGTTTGTGGTAATTGTTGTCCTACCATGACCTAACTAGGTTTAAAAGATTCATCTCGTCGTGTACATTAAAACTATGCAATTAATTTTTTTATATACCTACATTTAATGTTTTATGCATGCGTTATTTGATATATTTAATATTTCGATGTGTTATCGATACGATGAAAAGTTGGAAAGTTGGTAAGAAGTAAACACAGCCGTGTCTTGGTTGAAACTGTACTTCACGTACCATGTGTTCGTCTCTCCACGGATTCAGAACAGTGATTTGGTGTGAATGCACGCTCTCACCGCCACCGTGCGCCCGAGGGCTCGCGGTCTCTCCCAATGATGGTTTCTACCTCGGGCGCCTGTCGGCCTGTGTCGGCGGCGGCGATGCCAGATCCGCCCTGGCAGGTGGCTGCCTCTGCCTGGCGGCGGTAAATGGTCAATTTTGTCGCGGCATGCATGACGTAGATTCTTCTATCTGTCATTCCCGTTGAGTAATTTTGGTTTTCAACTTAAGCAGTCCCAACCCAGTGATTAGGATGGTGTCCATAATATTAAATGGACTGCCATCTAGGATGAAAGATGATGTGGCAAGTGAATAAATGAAGAAAGAGAAGGAAACCGGGTCTTGCATGAGACATGGTGTCTACACACCATCAAAGACAAGATGTGAGAGAACTAGCATTAAATTGAAAGGTGGAAGAGTGGTGTTTGCATTGGGAGTGTAATGTCTACTACTAGTTTCTTGATAATGTGGAGGCTATGGAAATCATGTCTAATATTTTGGGTTGGGACTGCCCTAAGCATCCGTGCATAACAGCCGTAAAAGAGGAGCGGATGCAGTACTAGCTGGTTTGTGAGGTGGGTGAGCTGTTACATAAGAGCAGGGCTTATGGTTACGCCGGCTGCTAGCTGGAAGGACATGCTATTTAATGCAGCTGGGATGCAGGAAAAAAGGCAGCAGCATGCGGCGGCAAATGAGCAGGTAGCGCAACAGTGGCACAACCAATAGGAGGCAGAGCTAGGTGTACTCGTCCACTGCAAGCCGGCGTGTGAGCAGTCGCCCGCTCCTATTTTCTCTCTCCCCCATTGGATCTCGTCGGCTTCACGCCGGTTATTATACTTGCTCTAATGCATCTGTCGGCGCAACGGTAGCAGGTGCTGGGCCTCGAACCCTCACCCGTGGAGATGATCATGAATTCTGCTTTGGAAGTTTTTTTTTTTTGAACTTCGCTTTGGAAGTTTGGCTCACCAATCCTAAGTGCCTGTATTTACAGTTACATTTAATCTCCTGCGATTTGACGCGCTAGGGATCTTCTCTCTTTCTTTCTCTTATTTTATTAAACTGCAAAAAAAAACTAACATTGTTAAATACCCCCTCCGTTAAAAATTATTATTCATTCTAATTTTTCTTATAATATTTAATCATTTGTTTTTTCAATTTTTATATAAATATATGGAAGAATAAATAATATCTAAGTCTCAAATAAAATAGTATTTTATAACTTATTTTAGAATATACCACCTCGTTGTCGACGGGAACGCCGCTTACCACTTAACACATAGCGCCGGTAAATCCTGAAAAAATCTCAGGAAAGGTGCGAGCACCAAGATTTGAACCCTGTTGGGTAGCGTTCCATTGGACCGTTCTATCATTGGACTACAAGCCAATCCGTAATAGTAATTTATAACATAGGTAATAGATTGTGAAATGACCTCTAGCCTAGTGTTTAGAGAACCTGAGTAGCACCCAGCAGACCCAAGTTCGACTCTTATGGGGATCGAATAATTGGATTTCAAAAATAAAAATAAAAAATAGGTAGGGACTTCCCCTCACGACTTCGGTCAAAAACATAGGTAATAGATTTGCACCGTGTTTACATGCAAAATAGGGGGTGGGATTTGGGGGGTTGGGGTCTATTCATAATCATTGTGACACTATAGCATTTTCGTTTGTATGTGTAAAAAATTATCCAAAAATTGATTAATTAGGCTCAAAATGTTCGTCTTGCAGAGTACAACAAAACTATACAATTAGTTTTTAATTTTATCTACATTTAATACTCCATACATGTACCATATTTTGATGTGATGGGATTTTTTTTATAGTAAACTTTAGGGTGGGAATTTGACATCTAAACAGGACCTTGATCCCAGCAGGAGAAACCAAAACTTATTACACCCCCTAATTTCCAAAGGGGCAGATTTATGCATCCGTATGCAGTCGACCTAACGGTATCATTTAGCTTTTGTTTTTGTGCATCCTCACCGTCGTCTTTGAACATTCCTTGCACCTGGACCATGATATGGCAAGGCCTGCTGAACAGTGAGCGCACGTTCCCACGCTCCATGCGCCGAACCACCCGTGTGCGCCCCCGGGCTTTGCCGTCGTCCCGTCCCCATGGTTTCCACTCGGGCGCCGCAGTGCTATACACACACTTGTGTGCCTGCGACGGCGGCTAACGCTGCTCGGCGATTCGCTCTGCCGGCCGGTACGTTTGCTGCTTGGCTGTAGTCCTGTAGAGTAGTGGTACTCCGTAGATGGCAAGCGGCAGGCGACAACGCTCGCGTCATCTAGTCATATTTGTCGCCGCCGCCTGAAGATTACTTACTACTCAAAGGCAAGCGGGTGCTTAAATTAACCTTGATCCCCTATCAGTATAACATTAATGTGTGCGCACGGTGAGAGGCCGGGCGCACTGTCGCCGTCACGGTTCCATTTCCATACCATCCAAAATAAGCGTCTCTGTTTGGCCTCGAGCGAGCAATCAACGATCGTGCCATGACTCTTAACTACTGAACTGAATTTCCACATCACAGTATCGGGCATAAAGTGGTGGCACGGGACGGGATATTCTGTAGGAGAGGGACGAGATCCTTACCGTGACAGATTTGGCTTCGACATCGTACGCGGTCAAACAAGAGCGGCGAGGAGAACGCCGGAAATAGAAAGCGGTGGAGTGAGTAGGGACCGGGCTGGGAACTGGGGATCCCGGTTGCTGTTGCTGTTGGTTTTAGGTGCTCCCCATACTGCCCTGCCCGAGGGCCGAGAGGCTAAAGCCGAAAGGTCTCCGCGCCCAACTTTTGGGTCCCCCTCCCCCACTGATTACCCACTTGATAATCTCCCAAAACGACACCGCCGTACCTGATTCGAACTAGTCTACCACTACTTGCAAAGCAGGGGCCATGAATCAGGTCCGGTACACGAGTCTGCAACCCCGGCGAAGATTCTCAGTCCCGTCCGAGAGTGCCGCACCGCTGCGTACGGCTGCCACATATATTCAGGTAATCAGGTTGTTTCAGGATCCGTCCCAAATTTCCCATGGGTGGCCTGTACTCGGTATCCGGGACACGGCCTCCGTATCCCATGTGTGCCAACCGCCACGGGACGGGGACCCTGCACTGCACACGCTGCGATCTGCAGGAAAAAGGAGCCGTGCCATGCCATGCCATGCCATCGGCCGCCACGCTCTCGTCCACGAGACCGCGGGCGCCGGACGGAACGGGCAAACCCAGCGGCGAGGGGAGGGCTATGCTGGGTGCTGGGTAGGGATCTGCGGGTTCCGGGACACGCGCGGAATCGGCGGAGAATCTTCGGGGGCTCGCGCGGACGAGCTGACGGGGGGCTCGAGCGTTGGAGTCAAACCGATGGCGACCCGCTGCCCCCCGCGCAGGCCGGAAAGGTCAAAACTCGCGTGTGCCACCCGCAACAAGGCCGCAACCGGACGGCCAGCCGGAACGGGAAAGTGGCGGCGGGGAGTCGGGTCGGCGGGCGCTGGCTTCGGCGCTTCGCACGAGTCACGCCGGGCATTGGGCGCCCGGCCGGAAAGCGGAAGCTGATGCTTGTGTGATACTCACACGTTAGATGTCTAAGATGTGTATAACAAGTATTAACATGCCCAATGGTCGTTTTCACCGAACTTTTCGTAGAACTGTAGTATGTAGTTTAAGGGTTCCGTGTCATCGTGTCAGTAGCACAACGAAAATACAAGCAGCCGACAAGAAGAAAAGCATGGGCGATATCACGAAAGCAGCACGTGTGTTCTTGGTGGCATCCATGGATTGGCAAAGTTTGAGTGGCAAATTGTCAAGCTGTTGCTTCTTGAAGTTTTTCTGTTGGAGACAAGTCTTGTGGTAACAAAAGTTGGCATTATGCGATGTCCCCCTCGCGAAAATAAAGTCCTCTTTAGGAGAGGAAAACAGATTTTTTTTTAGGACAAGGAGAGGAAAACAGAGGTATCCAACTTTACCAAATTCATCATGGGCCGGGCCGAGAGAAAGACTAGATCTTCTTGTAAGCCTGGTACATATGGGCCGGGCCGAGAGAATTAACCAGGCACAGCCTGGTAAGCCTACCTAATCGGGAGTGTGTGATGATGATGAAGTTGGACGTTGGGCCGTTTTTCAGCAGGAGCCCCATGTGAGCCATGGACGCAGGCCGTCAGTACATATGGGCTCGAATAATGACTGACGCAGACCTTGGCGCGATCGGCGCCGTGCGCGGCGGCACTCGCTCCTCGGCCGGGTCGTGCGACGAGCGACAAGGGAGGGTGTGGTGCGTGATGGCCGGCACGACGCGGGCAGAAGACTAGAGGAGCGTGCACGAGCATGGCGATCGACAGAGGTGCCCTGACTTCCGGGTGCGAATCTCGAAATACTCCAAGTACCTACCACTAGGGGTGGTAACGGATCATGGCCTGTTTGTTCCTTCACAGTCTATCTTGGTCCTAACAAAATTTAACTCAAAAACTAGTATTATTTTGATCCGGCCCTAATCCGACCCGATCCTTAGAATTTCTGGTACAAAAGTGATGGTCCTTTACCACCCCTACCTACCACCCGATGCCTCGAAAATTTGCACGCGTCGACTGCGGCACTGCCCTGGATCGGATACTGGTTCATCAAACGATCAGCTTTATTTCAAGATACTGCAAAAAAAAAAACTCATGGTTTTGCATTTTTTTCACGACCGTACCTTGGCACATTTTTTATTAAAAAGAAAGTAATATAACAAGTTTACATCCAAGATCATGCAGAGGATTGTCCGGTCTAGCACAAAAACACGATTACATAAGTAGCGACCTGATCATTTTGGTCTCTTAACTATAGTTCTTTTCATGCCATGTTTCAACATTACAATATCCAAACAGGACTGTGGGCATCAAACACCCATGAGGTGGATTGGTGGAATAAAACCAAACCTTCGTATTTGGAATAGAAGAAATTATTAGCCGTGGTGGTGCTCGCTGTGCAAATTTCTTATCGATAAATCTCCATCCATGATAGCTGAAATTTTGCATAACTGTCATCTCCACGAGGTATATGCACGGTGCACCATGTCCTTGCTCTCCTGCACTGGAGCCACTGGCGGATCGTGATATGATTAGGGATAACCCCATCCTGTCCTGCTGTCTCCTTTTTCAAATCCACACACACAAGCTGAATTTAAATACCGCTAGTGCACTGTGGGGCAGACAAAAGCAGAACACTGAACACCAGTTTTGATATCTTTCGCTGCCTTTTCGCCAGCGAATATCTCCAGACCGATCGACTTGCTAGCTGCTACTTGCTAGTTTGCTGCCGCTTCTGCCTTCGAATTCTTTTTCGGATCAGAACGAATGTCCAAGCCGGGGGAAAGCGGGAGACGCCATGATGGACAGTGCATGCGTGAAAACTAATCAAGCCAGGGGGAGCTTAAAAAATTTGTGCAGTGCTGTGGTGCACCACCTGTTCGTGATAACTCCAAGGATCCAGCCTAATATATAGGACATCTCGAACTCCATTTATATAGAATCCAAGTTGCTTGAGATCCTGCGGCTGCAAGTGGTGGTGCTGTCTAAAGTTGCTTCTTCATGCCTTCATGACCATTTTGCTGTCCTAAGAAGATGCCCGTTAAAGAAAGAACACATTCTATGAAAACTGTTGATGGCTAAAGTTTTCAAAGTTTGCGCGCTTGAGACATTATCTACTACGGGGTAGTTGCTATTATAAAAGTCTATATTTAAAAGAGAAATCAATCAAATGTCATAGCCATTGAATTGACGTCTAACATATCTCTTTCCATTCTCCTCTTTTACCCAAAACCCACTAGGCACCTCGGGCCATCATCTGCTGGACTCTGAGAGCAGAGAATATGTAGACCTGAAACTAGTTAGCCTATAATCACAACTTAAACCTTGACCTGAAGAAAGACAGGGCGCCATGGTTAGAGCAAAAATATTGATGCTAATGAGAATTGCTGGAAATATGTTCGTACCTCCCCTTTGTTAAACTAGACCAATCAGTAACTAGATGGCCCTAAATTAAGAAGAAATAGCCATCCAAATCCGGTCATAATGGAAACAGCTAAAAAAAGAGCTAGCTAATGTGTAAGCTTGCTAAAAAAATAGCGAGTGTTTGGATTCAACAGCTAATTGCGAGTTGTGGAGAGATAATTGGTCCTTCTTTAAATGTACAGCTGAGATTTTATGGAGGAGGCGGAGGAATAATTTGATCTTTAAACCTCATTAGCTAGGTTCAATCATCTAACTTGATGGTTTCCGTCATATTTGGATCAACTCTAGCTAAAATTTGATAACAGGTTCAAATAGAACCTGTCTCGACAAGAACTTGAACTTAGGTACTTTGAACATATATGCACGTCCTTAGTCAATCGAGTAATAGGCTCCATATATTAGCTTATATGCAATTGAGATATTTGCAAAACCCACTTTACGAAAGCGTACGTGTATGGACCGTGGCATGTGCGGAATCGAAACAAAAAGGAGATGCACCGTACCATGGTACACTACTATAGAGCTTTGTGAACTAATTAAAGGCGGCTTTGCCCGTGCCAGTGCTGCTGTTACGCTAACATAGATTCCACCTGAACCACCACCGCATACGTTAAACTCTCCCTGCTTAAATATACTCAAAAGCTATGTACAGCCTACACCACTTTGGCCTTGCATTGGAGGGCCTTGATCGGAGAAATAAAGCTGGCAGAAAGCCCCCACGCCGGCCTCCAAAGAGCAAGAGCTCCGGCCGGGGAGGGCAGCCGGGCAGGCCACGCCACTGCGTTTTCCGACGCCATTGGTGACGACCAGACCCTAATAAAACCAGGCTTCTTTACAAGCGCACTCACGACGAGTAGATCTGACGCGGTCACGGCGGCCATCATTAAATGGCACGCCGCGCGCTGATTCAAAGGCCGGGTCTTGGGGAGGGGGCGATGACAGCTGGGCCCCGCTTGTCATGTGAGGATGCTTTGCTTTGCTTTGTTGGCTGTGTCAGTCAGTCACACGGCGTCGTCGCTTCCGTTGACGGCGGCGGCGTGCTTGGTGGCGGCGGCGGTGAGAAGGCAGCGGCAGAGCGGGCAGCTGGCCTGGGATTGGAGCCAGGCGTCGACGCAGTCGGGGTGGAAGCAGTGGCCGCAGGGCGGGAGCACCTTCACCTTCTCGCCGGCCACCAGCGCGCTGATGCAGATGGAGCACAGCGCCGCCGCCTGCTCATCGTCGGCTCCGCCGTCCCCGACGCCGTCGCCCTTCCCCTTGACGCGTGGCGGCGGCGGCGACGCCGGCGGGCGGTACAGCGTGACGGGCAGCCCGCGGATGGCGTCGGCGGCGAGGCCGGGCAGCGCCGCCGCCCCGGGCGAGGACGACGCGCCCGCCGCCTCCGGGTCGGGTGTGTACCGGTGGCACCGCCAGCGGAGGTACAGGCAGAGCGCGACGAAGAAGACGACGGCGCACAGCAGGCCCACGAGCAGCGGCACCGCGCGCCCGTGCACCGCGAAGTTGCTGTCCCCGACGTCCCCGTACCTCCACCGCATCACCACCGCCTCCCCCCCGCCCGCCGCGCTCTCCTGCGCTGCCATTGCTGCTGGATCCTCGCCGGCGCCGACGACCCAAACGCACGCTCAGCTCGATCGCTGGCTCACACGAGTGCACGACTTCCACTATATGTGGCGGAGGGGCATGGGGAGACCGAAGCTTCGGTGCGCCCGCGGCCCGGGCACACAAGTGGCGCGGGTGGCGTGTGGCTCGGCGGGGAAGCGAGGCGAGAGCTAGGCGACGAGCGCGGCGAGAGCGATCGCCGGGGTGGTGGTGGCGTGGAACGCGAAGGGGTGGTTATAAAATTTGAAAGCGGCCGGGCCGTCCCTTTTAAGGTTGGCGAAAGGCTAGCTAGCGCGCGCGCGCCGGTAGTAGTGGGCGTCAGCCGTCAGCCAGTGGGGCACCAGGCAAGCCCGGCCCCAAACTCTGGCCGATCGACCAAATTGCTTGCACGGTGGAATGCAGCAGCAAATGAGGCCACAAGTGGACGGTACTAGGAAATCATTCATCTGCACCGGTAGTCTTTGGAATTCGATTCGAAATAGTGCAAACGATGAAAAAAGAACATGGATTTTAACATTAGGACCCCCTTCACCGCCTGATCGAATCAAGCTCTAACAATATTGTAATCGCGATCGACCTGCCGACTGCGGTTTGAGCATGGGTCCATGCACTGGTCTCGGGCTCGTTTCGTTTGACTAGCCAGCACCGTTCGTTTTCATCGTGTGTGTAAGGTTCAAAGATCCGGTCGCTTGCTAGCCTAGCGTCCTGCTTGACCTGTAACAGTCGTTGGTAGACTTTTAGGCGCAAAACAGTGAAGCCTGTACTGTTCCGTCGCGGACTGCGGCCCGTCAGTAGTCCATTCAGACGGACAACTCTGACTCTGACTCGCGTGTCCGCTGACTCAGCTCCGAACGGGCACAGATATATCATGCGTGTACTATTATCTGCACATGTGGACGGGAGTTTGATCGCGGTCGCTGTCCGTTGTGCCTACAGAATGGGAGCTGCCCAAGGCGGACGAGCTAAACACACACACACGGTCTAATACGATACTACGACACGCAACGCGATACGCCGCATGGGTGTGTGCAGGGCAGATGTCTCATATCGTCGTGGTGCATGCATGGGCTAGCTAGCCCCGTCTTCCGTGGCGCGCACAAAGCTCGGCAACAAACTCCCCCGTGCTGATGCAAACTGTGCGTGCGTGTGTTCCAGACTTCCAGTTACTGACGCACACGCATCCTGGCAGAAGCTTTCCACGGCGGTATCGACACGGACTGCTGGAGCAAAAAAAGCAGCACGGCGCGATCAATCCACCGCCCGGCGATGCCCGCCGGCGAAAGCTATCTTGCTCGCTCACTGTCACGGCAACCATCAACAAACCTGCACCTGCTGCTTTGAGCTCTTGAGTTGAGAGATATGATAAATAAGGCTCGTTGGTGCCACAAAAGCGAAGAGAGACCGCGCGCGCACCACGGGACCCACCTCCCCCCTGCCGACCCGATATATCGAGGCCTGAGTGCTGGATATATCATCCATATCACCAGCGGCAGAAATCACCATCTTTTTCCCACCCCGATCCACGGATCAACCCTATCCCGTCAATAAATTATTCGACGCCAACAACGACAGGGGGGCACGCCGCTACTGGCTGCCCTGCTCCAAAAGGGGGCGTGATCAAAAGCCGGGGGGTGCCGTGTGCCTAATCGCCCGGAGCAGAGCACGGGCCGGCACCGTGACTTGAATTGGCTCGCGAAAATATCCCGAGCCGGCCGGCGGCCGTGCGCCCGTGCGTGGCAAGATGGGACGCCGCTTTCCGTGCGCTTTCTGGTCGTGTAGCGCAGCAGCGCGGCGGTGAGCCGACCCGGCCCTGAGGAGTGTAGCTTAGCTTAGCTTAGCTTTGTGTCGTGTGGCTGGGTCGGGTGGCCGTTGGTGCGAGGGGGAGGGGCGCACCCGGGCCTGCCGAGGCCGCATCCGGCAAGGTGCGGCCAAGCTGTCCGGAGAAGATCGAGGCGGGGGCGGAGAGGGGAAGGAAATTAAGCTCGGAGCGGCGCTCGGCTCATGTCCTGGCCGGCATCGCACTACCTGCAGGGCCCTGATCCGTGTTCCTTTTTCGTACAGTACAGCCTCTGCATCATGGTCATGGCTGCAACCTGCAAGCAATCCAGTTGCTGTACGTGCGAGCGCAAGTAGCAAGTGATCTCCTTCCTCCCGCAGCAGCAGGTGCGTGCACTTCGGCTGGTCAGTGGCGCCGCGCGCGGCCGTACTGTGTCGGGTGGATCGGACGTCCTTTGTTGGGCGCGGGATCCTGTACCAGCTGCTGACCGGCCGGCCATGATGGCTTGACGAGATAGATCGGTAGGGTAGGGCTAGATGCGAGATGCGCCCACTGGATCTCGTGCGTGCATCCAAGGTCCAAGCTAGCGGTGCGTGCACAGGTACGTACAGCTGCTGATGAGGAGATCCACGTACGAGAGATCAGATGCGTTGTTCTTGATCAGGTAAGAGATCAAAAGACGCGACGGTGAGTGCATGTCCGATGCGAAAGCAAGCGTGTGACCACTGCTGCACGATGATGGCGTCGTTGAGTAAGTAAAGCTAGGAGTAGCTGCTGCTGGATCGGATGGGGTGGAAAGCTTGACGGGTCGTGTCAGTGCGCCGGGAGGAATCGATGCATTGCAAATTGGCAATGGCAAGTGATGAGACGGACCAACAGAACGGCTCGTCCCGATCCATCATAGCTGCAACAGCATTGCACTTGTTCGTGCACAAGGGCACGAAGGCCGAAAGTACTCAGGGGCTGTTGCATCTTCTAGAGACGTGTTGGTACGAAGTGACACTATTGTCGCCAAGTGATCGCCGAATGACGACGATGGTATGCTGTGCTGGGCCTAACGCTATAGTTGAAGCTAAGGTGCCAATACTGTGGAAATACAGCTTCATGTGATTTGAGCTTGCGGCAAGATGATAGCAACATGACACTATCTGTTTCCCCACAGACCACAGTTTTCCGTTTTTGTTAGGCAGATTTGATGTCTAGAACCGATCAACAGATCATAGTGTTCTCATGTCCCATTATCAGATTTTTTTTAAAAAAAAGCTGGAATTTTCAGATTGCTACAGAATATACTCACATTTTAGACAATCAATGGCGGAACCGGGAAATATTTAAAAGGGGGGCCGTGGATCAAGATCAATATTTATACAGTAGAAAACAATGATTAAATAAGTGTATTTGACATCAAATTTCCATGGTTTATAGATGCATCCGTTTATGATTCACGAAAACTAGCTACACTATTGTCGGGGACCAAGTTAGGGGGTCCCTTAATCATCCGAGTAACCACCCTCAAAAAACGCAATAAAGGCTGAAACCAACAAATAAATCCACACCGAATAGCCCGTATGGCCCACTGCCAGCCACTCAAGCCCAGCAACGGCCCACGAAAGAACGGCACGACCAAGCCCGAAACTCCGCCTCGCTCGAGGGTACCACGCCTCCCCTCGAGCCACGAACCCCCGCTCCGCCTCGCCTGAGCATGTCTCGACCCCTCGAGTTGAACGCCCCAACGGCAGCGCAGGAACCGGTGATTCCAACTCTCGCACTGGGCGCCGAAGTCAACAGAGAAACCCCCCTTGCATGCCGCCTCTGACAAAGTCTAAAGGCACTGTGCCCCCATCCGCACGGACAGACAGGAGCCTCAGAGCATGTGCGGCACTGTATCCCCGGCATCACTGACTCCAACTGCACTACCGTACGGCTTCGCCAGGGCCCCCCGTCGTCTCCCGCACCGGGAAGGCCCTCGAGACGTCCCCGGGTGGCCCCACCAACGAGAACCACCAATGACCGGGAGTGAGGCACTGGTCAAACGGCGTGGCCGGTCCGACAAGACAAGTAAAAAGGTCTCCTAACCCTTGCCAACCACGTTTTCACAACGGAGTGCATGCGGTAGCAACGGTAGGCTGCACGCCTACACCACCTGCTCCCGTCCTCAACGGAGCCCCCCCCCGCTACCAGCCATTCGAGCCCAGCAATGGCCCATGGAGCGATGGCACGGTCACACCTAAAACTCCGCCTCGCTCGAGGGTATCACGCCTCCCCTCGAGTCACGGACCCCTGCTCCGCCTCGTCCGAACACGTCTCGACCCCTCGAGCAGCGCGGGGACCAGCGACTCCAACTCCCGTACTGGGCACCGGAGTCAACAGAGAAATCCCCCTTGCACGTCGCCTCTGACAAAATCTGAGGGCACTGTGTCCCCATCAACAAGGACAGACAAGAGCCGCACAGAGCATGTGCGGCACTGTATCCCTGGTGTCGCTGACTCCGACCGTACGGCTTCGCTAGGGGCCCCCGTCGTCTCCCCCACCGGAAGGGCCCTCGAGACGTCCCCGGGGGACCCCACCGACGGGAACCGCCAATGACCGGGAGTAAGGCACCGGTCAAACAGCGTGGCCGGTCCGGCAAGACAAGCAAAAAGGTCTCCTAACCCTTGCCAACCACGTTTCCACAATGGATCGTACGCAGTGGCAACGGTAGGCTGCACACCTACACCGCCTGCCCCCGTCCTCAACGGAGAGGGCCCCCCCCGGCGAAGTGCGGACAGTACCGGGCCACCCAGCCGTAGCCGCCCCCCCCCCCCCCGGCGAAGTGCGGACAGTACCGGGCCACCCAGCCGGTAGCCGCCCCGTACGAATACGGTCTGCCTCCATCGCCAGAGCTAAAGCCGGTCGTACCGGCCTGACGGGGCAGGCCATATTCCCCTGGTCATCATGGCTGGTGAAAGTCAGCGTCTGGCGCTAAGCTACGGCCTACACGGCACTAGCCTTTCCACCCTCGATCCCTCGAAGCAGCACAAAGTTCCCTCGGGCAGGGATCCGGCATTACTTCAACCATCTCGAAGTAGCCCGGAACGACCCCTCCAAGCCTCGGCAGGACAGAAGCAAGGGAGCCCCGTACCCGTGAACAAGGCCTAAAGGACATCCCCAACTAAAAACTACAAGGGAGGAACACGACCGGAGCAAGCATGGTCCCTCTGCGGGATACGCCGTATGAATCACACTGTAGCACACACTGTACCCACGATTGTAACCCGTCTCCCCCTTAAACTATAAAAGGGAGAGAGGGAACCCTGTAGACAGGGACCGAACAGTTAGCACACCTTGGCACAAGCCGAGACGCGAACACACGGTAGCACGCACCCGATATTGGCATCAAGCCCAATCACTCTCACCACCCCTCAGGGACTTGGAGAACGCCTCTACTCTCCCGCATCCACTTATAGCCCCCCTCTACAAGCACCTAGGTGCAAAGCTAATACGAGTGCGCGAGCACACCCCTGCTGGACGTACGGCCCCGAGGCCGGAACCAGGATAAACCGTGTTCTTGTGTTAGCTTCCGCATCAACCATCAAGGGACGAGACACAACGCATTTCTGCACGGTGTAGGAAGTGCCGGCTATTTCCGACACCGACAACTATATAAAAGGATTTACGAAGACTGACGCATGTTAGAAACAAAGTAGTACGTGTGCACACGGCGTCGCAGGCCGGGTTCGTTCATGCATGCACACACGCCTGCCGGCCGGCAGGCCGTCGGCGTATGGTCGGCCATGGAAGTACGGCAACGACCTTCAATTGAGACTTGATGTTGCATGTGATCGAATCTACCTTACTTTTGACCAATGAGTATATACGGAGTATATGAGAATCAGTGTATCGATCACACACACACCATCCAGTCAATTGGATGTCAAATTATGACTATAATATGGAGGAAATTTGTGCAATGCATGCACTTGTTTCATGTGAGATCGAGTTTATAGACAATGATATAGTCTGCAAACATAAACGTTGTTCACTACTTTTTACTAGAGTATTTATAAAGAAACCAATGCATGTATACTTTTATATAAACATTTTTGAAACAAATATGCATATGATTTTATGTTTGTAAAACAAATATTTGAAAAGTTATTTGTGATTTATATTCCCAATGATTAACTAAAACCTCATTCAAAACATCAATTGTCTTAGATCTGGAGGGAGTAGGAAGTTTCTCATCCTTCCTCTCAACATAATGGTTGAGAACACTGCCATCAAAATTAAATGTTGACGTAGTGACATGATTATGGTGATCAAAGAACAGTACAAATGGAAAATAATCCTATGAGACCGGTCTCATATATGTGAGGGCGAGATCAAGTTTATGGGATAACACATGGCATAATATTTCCTTAATTGACTTCTCACTCATGATATTTTCTAAATAATGGCTGAATTATAGAGCTCTTTTACAGTCCTCCATACTACCTTAGACAATAAGGTAATATGGATATATGTGTATTTTAGCAATTATAGTAAGAAACTTCTCTTAGATCGATTGCTGTGTAACCATAATGAGAATATATAAAACATGTTGAATTTCGGCCATAAAAATCTATTTAATAGGAGTGTGTCATTATAATTTTTGCACCCAATGTCCCTATACTCTCTACAAACTATACTATCTCATCTCTAATACTAATACAGTTAGTGTAATATCTATTCTGGACCCTTGGATCCTTAAAATACTACCTATTGTGGAGGACTGTAAAATTTGTCGAATTATATGACAATTGATGTTGCCTGTTATCCCATGAATTGGGTCTCACCATCACATGCATGAGACCAGGCCTCATATGATTATTTTCCGTCCAAAGATCTTCGCATTTTGACTAACTTCATTCATGCATATAATGTCTTCATCTGAGCAGACAATTCTTAACCCATACATATATCCATGACACCCCTCTTGTACTACAAACTCAGCTAAATCAGAGTCTATAACTATGCATGCGTAATATCTTCTACAAAAAACTATGAATGCGTAATACATTCATAATCGCAAGAAATCAGGACAAGGGCGCGAGCTTAGAGAAATCAGTGGCCACTCTAAATTTTAACATAATATAACCCTAAATCCAAAGAACAAAAGTCGAAACGTAAGCCTCCTATTTCTACCCAATCATGCCAGACCAACCCAAATCAACGTAATCAGATGGGATATGGGACGGCGGCATTCATCATGATCGGCGATGAGGACGAATGGGACACATGGAACCCCTTTGTGGCAAGCTGGCAACCCTATTATATTTCCATGCCTTTATAGGTTTTTAGCTCTCTTTCTTCACATTTCTCCATTTAGAAAAATCCAAAAGGGTCCTTTTGTCCCTTTGTACCTTTGCGCCACAGAATCCTAAGGTCGTCGACCTGCTGTTAAGAGAGAGCTCCAGCGGACAGCAAGCTAACACAGGTGCCGTTTAGGAACTAGCCCACTTCTCTTGAGGAACCAAATACCTCCGTCCCAAAAATAAAGGTCTTTCATTAGGACGAGAGCTTGATTAGATTACTCTATTAATATAAAATTTATGCGTACAAAATTGATATTGTCAGATGCATATTTAAAACTATTTTTTATAAGTATATTATTGTTCCACAAATATCATTTTATCGTTGGTCAAACTCTTTTCCTAAACAACACATTAAACAATGAGACTGCAACACTCAAACCTAGTCAAAAGTTGATCCAACAAATAACATGTTTAAACAGTAGATAGAATTGGTGGACGGTGGCAACCCAAAAACATGGGGTCGAATAATTGATGATCTGCCACTCAAAAGATGACTTATGTACCCCTCAAAAAAAAAGATGACTTATGTACACTCACACATAGGACTCACACATAGGACCAACTTAGTTGATGACAACTGAACTCAATTACCCCTGCGACCACGACGCCTAGTAGGTACAACAGTCCACCCGTCGGCTTCGGGAGAGGGGTTGGAGTCCACTGCCGTCCCTTCTGCCGCAACCACTTCATCATTCATTATCAATGTGTCATCATCATTATTTGAGGTATCAGTGTCATCGTCATTGTCGTCGGCCACTATCTATTCACGAGGAAAGAACAATCACAGTTTGCCAAGGAATAGCAGTTCACCACGAGATAAAACATTAGGAATCAAATCAATATCACAACAGCAAAAAAATATTGATGATTCTAATCTCGGCTGCAAGATGAACTATATTTATATCAAGGTGGATCGATGATGCTTCTACAAGGTTCAATGGTCTGTGAATGTACAATAAATATTGTAGGGGTATTCCAAGAAGCATGTTTACATTGATTGATCCTGACATTCCAGATCTGATATAGAAAACTTATGACAAAAATTGAAAGAATATTGTTCTGTTTTCCTGTATCGAGTTTCTGGCTTTGATTCTCACATTAGTAACTCTGCTTTTATGCAGCCACAATCCACAAACTCACATTAGTAAATTGTAAAGCTCAGCTATGAGCTGGTGCAGTGTAAGTCCTAGTATATTTGTAATTTTGGGAGATCTTACTTGTTTTGAGATGTGAATTTGAGCATTGCCAATGTTTTCTTGAGTATCAGAAGTACTTAGTACTTCCTCTGTGAAAATGTAGGCCGTTTTGGTTTGTCCTAAGTCAAACTTATCTAACTTTGACAAAATTTATAGAAAAATGCACCGACATCTACAATCATTGAATCAACCATGAAATATGTCTTGATAATGCATTTATTTGGTATTATAAATGTCAGGATATTTTTCTACAAACATGTTTAAAGTTAGAGAATTTGACTTAGGACAAAACTAAAACAAGCTATAATTTGGAACAGAAGGAGTAGGTACTTTCATTCAGTGGTGAAGGGTGCGAACACAGTATTATGTATGTCAATATATTTTTCTTGAAACTTGGTTAAAAAGTTAGAGAAGTTTGACTTAGGACAAAACTAAAATGACCTACATTTGGGAACGGAAGGATGGCTACTTTAATTCAGGAGAAGGGTGAGAACTAAACAAAACATGCAACCCAACCGTTGAAGCTATTCCTCTTCAATTATATCACAGTTTCACAATGAAAGACCACATACTCTAAAAAAAGTTATATGCTCACTCATTAAAACTTAAGGCATTTGCAAAAGAAGATTGGTAACACTTTGGTACTAAATTGCAGTAAAAAGATATTTGTAAGCGTGAACAGTTGCCACTGCATTATAATTCAGGAAAAAGGGAGTATGTTATGATATACTAGAAAGAAATACAATCTGTACAACTGCCCTGGGAAATATATGATTCAATAAAATGCGATGACAATACGTACCTGTCTACGTTGAGAAACATAATTTCCCTGAACATGTGAAATCTTTAACTTCTCTATAGGAGAATAGTTGCTTTGCAGGCATTGTTCATGTATAAACAATAATTGATCCGCAACCTGTTTCAAAAACAACATTGAAACTAATGAAGATATAGCATGCCTTGTAAGACTAAAATGAAAAATAGTTGAAAACAATAGAAACACTAAATTGATTATTGTAAGAAGTTTGCGTGTTATGCAACAGAACTATGCATTGAAGATAAATTAGATGAAAAAATAAGTAATATAACAAGACCTAATTTCTTCCAAAGAATTATTAGCTACTATTGAGTGATTGAGCCATAAAGCGCACAAAAAATTCCCAATCCCAACAATTATAATGTAAAAATTGAAATGGTACAGTCCAAATCCAAATTTCCATTCATGTTCTTGTCAGACCTTATTTCTCAAGCTACCTATCCGGTGCAATGCACTCCAAAAGGCTTAGTATCATGATCCAATAGTGTTAATATCAAACACAATAATGTCTTGGAGAACAACTGCCACATACTATCAGGTAAGAATACTAAATTTGTTCATAATTTTATTCTAAGAAAAGCTCAAGGTCTTATGCTACTATACTGCAACGAATAGGATTGTTCAACTTCTACAAAATAGTAAATGAGGTATCCAGGTAACAAAACCTAATTTAACATATTCCACTAATGCTAAATTGAACCTACAGATCCACTGTACAAAGCAATAATACAGTGTACCCATAGAGTTTTAGCAGGAACTAGGTTCAAGACAAAAGTTCATCTAGTCAAAGTTTAAGTCGATGCTGAAAATGAATAGACAGGGGAAATAATTACATCCTGAACACTATTATCGTCTAAGTCAGCATTAAAGCATTCCGATATTTTGTCTTCCATCATATCCACCAATTCTTCGAAAAAATGTGGACCTGAGAATGAAACCTTATTAATACAAATGGACGCCCAAAGTGTCCAAGCTGATGAAATTGAGGCCACAATCAAATGAATTGATGTAAACAAATTACTTCCTAAAATAAACTGAAGTTGTATAGGAATTGGACCAAAATCCTGGCTAAAGAATTCTTGTAAACATTTGCATTTATGCAACTAAAATTTAAATGCAAACAACTAAAGCAAAAGAAGAACACAAAGATGGCTCAGGGCTGAAAGCTGAACTGTAAATCATTACAAGAGGTTGCATAGTAGACATTCTTTCCATTTGTATCGAAGTTTTCAAATCATACATACAAGCAAAACTAGGTTTTACAATGACAACTAGCTGGTAGTCTCCAATTCCAAGGTCCCGTACACTTTTTACAAACTGGCCAATCCGTGTCAAACTGACCAATCCGTGTCTATTTAAAAAATCTATTAATTCGTGGCAATTGTTTTCTTTTTTCCAAAAGTGTAAAACTGATGAAAACAGCACCATAATAAGGAGATGAAAAAACAGTAGCTTGCAGTGAAGTACAGTAGATTCTAGCATGGCGAGATTCAATTTGCTTTAAGGACATTAGTTGACATGTCTGAAGCTGATGAAAGATTCTTTAAAAATAAGAATACAATTGACGGCTTTTGCAGTAAAATGGATTGTATAGTGCAGCAGCTGCTTGGCTCCCATATTTTAACAAAATATATTAATTGCTCTAGACCCAAAGGTGTCCAAGATTTATAATGGACAAAAACTGGTTGAGAATAAATGACCATCTGTTCAACTATTTTGATCAAAATAAACTATAAGGGAAATCTCCAATAAAGAAAGCGATGATATGAGGTTCTTTCACATCTTGCATTTAATAGCCACAATATCCAATTGTGATCTGATAACTTTTGCTGGTTGAATCTTGTTGCCTCGCTGGTTGAAACACAACTACACGTGACATAGCAACTTCCTACACAATCGATCCAAGTACCAAATTTTCCAACCGAGATAAGAGAATTCAGAAATTAAACTTAACCGTATCAATTTTTCTACCGGATCCCGCCTCAAGGAGGAATAAATTATCTTTTTTTTTGCGAAACTGGAGGAATAAATTATCTGAACAGGAGCTATACTACCCTTGGAGCGACAAAACCAGGAAAGGATGGACTCGCCGAGCTGGTCGGCCTTGGCGTGGGAGTCGCGGCCGCCCAACTTGTTCTCCACTGCCATCTGCAGCGCCGTCCACCGTGCGAACACCAGCCTTATGGCCTCTCCAAGCGTCGCCCTCGCCTCGGCGGAGATCGGGCCGCTGTTGGATGCGGCCATGGTGTCGCGCCTCAGAAGGTTTGGGACGGAGGAGGGCGTCAAGATGGCAACGGGTAGAAACCCGTCGGGTAGTATCATTCCATACCCGCACCCGTCAACTCCAACTATACCCGCTAAAAAACCCATATCCACATGCGGGTACAAGTTCTTACCCATACCCGCACCCGCGCGGGTTTTTTTACCCGTCGGGTAACCCGTACCCGGTAGCATACCCATTGTAAACTAATATAATTGAGAGCATAACACATGATAAAGTGCATATACCAGCAAATTTGAATAAATAAAAAAAGATAAATGACAATTCATAACCAATTAATAGTCTACTAAAGCATTAAACTTTTTGTTAGTTATCAATATTAAATTATCCTTCACTAACAGTGTGCAATTTTATAAGTTTATCACAAATTGTAGGCGGATATATTTTACCCGCGGGTATGCGGGTATGGGTAGTATGTACCCGCACCCGCTTACCCGATGGGTATATGATGTTGCCCATTTATGTACCCGCGGGTAGAAATATGATTCCATACCCGTCTTCTTATCGGGTAAAACCCATCGGGTACTCGGGTTTCGGGTACCCATTGCCATCTTGAGGAGGGCGGCTAGGGTTTTTGGCTATTTGCGCTGGACGGCGTAGCTAGGGAAGAACCATCTAATCTTGTTGGGCTACCTTTTGAATTTGAGCTTCGTATAGTAAGCTTTTGGTTTGGGCTATCGACTGTGGAGTAAGACGGCGATCTACAAGATTGATTTTTTTTTTTTGAGGAGAATCTACGAGATTGATGGGCTGCATTGGGCCGGACCGAAAGTACAATGTTTGAGGGAGGGAAAATGGACTTTTTCCAAAAAAAAATGGTCCACCAACAGTGGAGAAACGGATAAAATCCGAACTTCCCTCAAAAAAAAAAAACTAAAAATCCGAACGATGATGTACTCAAAACTCGAAGCATCTGGACAAAGCATAGCAAGGAGCGTAAACCAAATTCTCTAGTGCTAATCGCTGCTTGATCTGTAAGTTTCTCGAATCTTCTCATGGCCGGCGCCCCGGTCCCCCGCCTCTCCCCGTCAGGAAAACACGACACGCCTCCAGGCGCCGACACCACGTACCCCTCTCCCCCACCGCCACACGCGTCCGCCGAGCGCCACCCGCCATCGCCGGCACCCTCCGTTATTAAAAACCCCCCACGGACGCGGCACCCGTCGTCGCACACAAAGGTCTCGCAAGAACCAGCTAGAACACGCACTCTTCACTTCGCACACGAAGCGCGAGCAGAGCAGGAGGCCAGAGAGCCACAGGACGTCGATCGCGGGAGCAGCAACAGCAAGCAAAGCACATCATCATGGCGCAGGAGAGCCTGAGGCTGGTGTCGCACCCGATCGCGGCGCACGACGGGCGGCTGCCGCGGCAGTACACGGCGGAGGGGCAGGGGGCGAAGAAGGACATGTCGCCGCCGCTGGAGTGGTACGGCGTGCCGGACGGGACGCGGTCGCTGGCGCTGGTGGCGCAGGACATCGACGCGGACCCCGTCGTGCCGTGGACGCACTGGGTGGTGGCCAACATCCCGCCCACCACCAAGGGCCACCCCGAGGGGTTCTCCGGCAAGGAGGGCGCGGCGGGGCGCGAGTACGGCGGCTTTCAGGAGGGCATCAACGACTGGAAGCAGCCCGGGTGGCGCGGGCCCGTGCCGCCCTCGCGCGGCCACCGCATCCAGTTCAAGCTCTACGCGCTCGACGACGAGGTGCGCCTCGGCAACAAGGTAATTAAAAGGAGGTTCTTGCTCCGATCCGGAGATCGATCTCTTTGGTGCATGGTGCCGTGATGTTCTTGGAGTGATGCTGATGACGTGATTTTATTTGCAGGTGACTAAGGATAAGCTCATGGAGGCCATCGAGGGGCACGTGCTGGGAGAGGCCGAGCTGGTCGCCATGGCAGTCGCCGCCACATAATGTGATGATGGGTACTGGCACCTTTGTTGGTGTGCCTTGTATATTTGTGTCAGCCTTGTAATTTTGATCTAATAAAAGGGAAGAACCTCGGTTGTTCTCAGCGACGTGAAATCGCGTGATATCCCTTGTTTGTGTTTTGGGACTCTGATTCGGCCATGACGCAACGATAGGAAGTGGTCGCCACTGGTCGTCCCTAGCCGAGTAGCCGTCCAAACCAGTAGAAGCACAAAAAGGTCGTATCGTCTCCCGTGACAGCAGGCGTGTAGGCACGGGTGTCGGTCGGGGCGTTCCGCCGGACGGCCGGAGGGTCACCCGGCTCACCGCATACGAAGGTTGCCGCTGGTGGAGAAGCGGCAGCAGCGGTCTGGGCGCTGCCAGCGGCCGAAATGGGAAGGGATCACAGGGCTGGAACGGACGTTAAAATGGCCCAAAGTATGTGCGCCTTTCCGTTTTGGGCTGAATAGCGGTTTGAACGGGCCGTGATGAGGCATGCAGCCCGTTTATGATGAGGCACGCCGCGCTGGTTACGAACGACTTCCCAGTTCCTACTTCCGGTCTTCCCACTCTCTAGCTCGATTATGATCCGGATTCATACATCCTCAGCTAAAACACCGATCTTCTTTCCTCACGATTCACGAATACTGCCGTGGCCGCGATTGGCTACCTGTTGCGCGTTTTCCATCCCTCTTCTTTTGACTGTGCATTACATCATTGCCATCCATTCTGAACTTCTGATCCCTTGACGTCGCCATGAAACCTGATACAGCCAAATAAGCGGAAAAGAGCTAACTCTGAGCTTTTATTGGCTCACCGACATACAAGTTACTCTAAATAAATGAACAGAATATACAGTTCATAGCCATGGGTCCTTCACGGAACACTTGTGCACCGGAAGGACATCGATAGCTTTACCAAAGCGTTCAGAGGTGCAACACGCCCAGTCACGAATCTTCCGCTCAGGTATACGGAGTATCTGAGTGTGGCTTTATAGAAACATCCTTGAGAAACAAGGACTCTATAAAAGGGTCATCTTGAGCACCTAAAGCCTCAAGAGGGAAGTTGTAAAATTTGATGCCTGGTATTCGACGTTCCCTTTTCGGCCACAGGTTAATTTCTATAATCCTAACCTTTGATGAAGTGGCAAAGCGAATCCACTTATCAAGATGATCTAAGGAATTCTTCTGAAGACTGAACCTGATGCTGAACTTATTGAGCCCAATTCCACTGTGCTGTTGAATAATAGAATTTATTGTCTTAATGAACTTTGTTCTTTCTAATTTGGTGATATCCTCCTCAGTGCTCCAGTCATTGCTGGCAGCAAAGCATAGATTAGGGTAGCATATCCAGAGCTTTCTCCAGTCTCTCGCCACAAGGCTTGTTCTTGCAGCCTCTTTCAGTGACAGCAGTGACATTACAAGAGGTTGAATCTCCTGTCACAAATGATAAGGGTTGAGTTTTCATTAAAACTACTTGACAGGGGTGATAATCACAAAGTACTCGGAAGTCACAACACACAACGATTAAAGTGAATAGATTGGATTTTATTTTTCTTTTTTGCACGGAAAAATTGAGCACACGTGATCGGACACTGAAACAGATAAGATATGCAAAGAACCAAAACACACCAGTAGGACTTTTTCTTCCACCAAACTCAGTTAGGCTGGAACACTGGAGTCCAGAAGATCTTAACCTCAACAAATTCCAGGAAGCATGAAGGATGCAGATTAGTTATTTTTAAGGAGAAATAGTGTGTTGTGGCCAAAGATGACGTGCAAAAATCCAAGAAGTTTAGTGCTGAAGGAGGAAGATGACACTAAAAACTAAACAAGTCACCACTACTGACGGATTTTGATTCGTGTTGTCATGCCATCCCCTTTTATGCCTCGTGCAGTCAGAAACCTCTCAGGACTCTGTAGAGACTGGAGGGTAAATCCATAAAGATTGATGGATTCACTAAAAGCTGCAGAAGCCAAAAAGGATGACTCCAGCCGTGCAACTCCTAGCAGATCCTAGAAGTTAGGGAAGGTGATCAGAGGTTATGCAGTTACTTGGTACATTTGTGGATCCACTGTTTTTTCTTCTTTTCTGGTGACTATATGGTCTACAGCTGCAGTTATAGAAGTTTGTTCTTGCTGGTAGATTAGAACAAACCGAAGAGAGGGGGAAATTGAATAGTAAATAACAAATCAATCAAAGATAATAACATGCAGAAGCACGCCAACTTATTAATCGATGCACAGGTTCACAAAGGAAGGAGTAACGTATTTCAAAAAAAATTGAAAACTCCTTGCACCAAATTTTGAAATTCCCACCGCAACACGACACTCCACTCGATGTCGATTGCAACATGGACACGTTGGTTTCACAGATAAATTAGGGTGACTGATGGATAAATAAGATGTCAATCAATTGACGAGGAGTATTTCTGAAAGAGTAATCGTTTTCCCCTCTGCTTAAGTAAGGAAGGCTCGGTTCACGCTTCATCAACCTTCGTGATTCCCCAACCCAACTGAACGGAGAAGAAACTACAGGAAAGAGGGAGAAAAGGAGAATTTTACCAAGGGGAGGTCCTCCATGCGGATAGAGGAGCGAGGGAGTGCCTCGCCAAGGCCGCCGTGGTGCTCCAACCTCCTCAGCTTGCCCGCCGTATCGTCCTGCCCGCTGCTGCAGAAAGCAGAGGCGCAGGCATTATATGGCATGGGTGCGTACACCCAATAATTTTGTGTAAGAATTCGATGCTAGTATGATATATGGTCGGATCCGAATACAAATACAATACAATAGGGTTTGGGCTGTTCGATTTCCCTCAGCAGGAAGGGAAGGGAACGGAACGTGCGGACATAGCATTCGGATGCTCGCTCGTCGCCGGCGAAGAACTGACCAAGGGCGGCGCCGCTCGCTCGCCCTGTCGTCGTCGCCGCCGCTAGAAAGACGGGAAGGGAGGGAGAAAGACGTTAAACTCGGCCCGAAACATCCCCAAATATAATCCTTGCGTGTTCACGATCTGTTTTGGGCTGGATAGCAATTTAAACAGGCCGTGGGTGAGGCATACAGCCCGTTTATGATCCGTAATCTATACACAACACAACGCTGGTTACAACACTTTGCTCTAGCAGTCTAGCTCGATTACGGTCCACGTGGATGGATCTGATCTCTGCTAAAAACACCGATCATTTCACACGAAAAATAAATAATTGCTAAGTGCAAAAAAAAAACACTCCTCCTTCCCGCTCGGTCTGCGCGCCTAGAGCTGGATGGTGACGCCCCTGGCCCCCATCCCCGCCAGCCGCTGCTCCACCGACCCCTCCCTCTCCATGCCGCCGCCGGCGCCGACCCTGGCCGCGTCGTGCCTCGTGGCGTCGAACTTCTCGCCGTCGCCCCAGAGCGCGTAGGCCTCCTCGCCGTGCGCGGCGTCGTCGCCGATCATGAGCTGGTCGTCGGGCATCCGCAGCGGAATCACCAGGCCGATGGCGAGCAGGATGAGCGAGGTGACCACCACGTTCCACGCCACCACGAACGCGGCGCCCGCCAGCTGCTTCCCGACCTGCCCGATGCCGCCGCCGTAGAACGCGCCGCGGAGGCCCGGCACCGGGGACTCGATCTCCAGCAGCCGCGGCGTGGCCAGGAGCCCCGTCAGGACGCCGCCCAGGAGCCCCGCCACGGCGTGCGTGTGGAACACCGCCAGCGTGTCGTCCACGCGCATCAGCAGCGCCGACTTCTTGTGCAGGATCATCATGGTGAACCAGGGGACGCTGCCCGCGAACACGCCCGTGATCACCGCCGCCCATGTCTGGACCAGACCTGCACGCATCAGATGAGGCACACACACGTAGGGAAAATTTCAAATTTCACGCCATGTATATAGTACTATACGAGAGTGAAAGAAAACTACTGCTGTGCGTGCTTACTACACTACCGTTGACTAATTGATCGATCAAGTGTAGTACAACAGCCAATCAAAATCAACAATTTAATTAAGGCGCCTAGCTAATCCTGTCGCGTAGAGTATTGGCACGGCGCGGGGAACGTGGCTACTTGGAGTAGGGAAAGGTTGCGATCGCGCTGGACAAATTAAGAACCCGGCGCGTGGCGTCGTGACGCGGCGGTGTTCGTTCGCTTTCATCCGAGCCTGCCGTGGCCGCGATTGGCTGCCTGCTGCGCGTTTTCCACCCTCTTCTTTTGACCGCACATTTGTTTTTGCCATCCGTTCTGAACTTGTGATCGGGCCCAATCAGCAGGATGTCTCGTATCGACGTACGTGACCCGTCGTGAGAATGAATAAAGTTTCTGAGATGCAGTACGGAGAGGAAGATGCCGTACGGTACTCGCAACGAGATAGTAACAGCAAGTTACTAGGGGTGGGTGATTAAGAGAGGGGCGACGGGCGACGGGGTTTTAACTTTTACCTGCTCCCGGGGTGATGCAGACGAGCCCCGTCATCATGCCCTGCACGGCGCCGATGACGGACGGCTTGCCGAAGAAGATGACGTCGAGGCAGGTCCAGGTGAGGAGGCTGGTGGCGGCGGAGACGTTGGTGTTGAGCACGGCCACGGACGCCGCGATGTTGGCGGCGTACGGCGCGCCGCCGTTGAACCCGGCCCAGCCCATCCACAGCAGCCCGCCGCCCGCGATCATCAGCAGGATGTTGTTCGGGGAGAAGCGCTCCCGGTCGCTCTTCAGCCGCGGGCCCACCTGCCAGCC
>OAMR01000197.1:1658431-1674104 GCA_900205405.1 Echinochloa crus-galli | reverse complement strand
TTGCAACATGGACACGTTGGTTTCACGGATACATTTGGGTGATTGATGGATGACGGATAAACAAGATATCAATCAAGTGACGAGGAGTATTTCTGAAAGAGTAATCATTGTCCCCTCTCCTAAAGTAAGGAAAGCTCAGTGCACGCTTCATCAACCTTTGTGATTCCCCAACCCAACTGAACGGAGAAGAAACTACAGGAAAGAGGGAGAAAAGGAGAATTTTACCAAGGGGAGGTCCTCCATGCGGATAGAGGAGCGAGGGAGTGCCTCGCCAAGGCCGCCGTGGTGCTCCAACCTCCTCAGCTTGCCCGCCGTATCGTCCTGCCCGCTGCTGCAGAAAGCAGAGGCGCAGGCATTATATGGCATGGGTGCGTACACCCAATAATTTTGTGTAAGAATTCGATGCTAGTATGATATATGGTCGGATCCGAATACAAATACAATACAATAGGGTTTGGGCTGTTCGATTTCCCTCAGCAGGAAGGGAAGGGAACGGAACGTGCGGACATAGCATTCGGATGCTCGCTCGTCGCCGGCGAAGAACTGACCAAGGGCGGCGCCGCTCGCTCGCCCTGTCGTCGTCGTCGCCGCTAGAAAAAAAAAGACGGGGAGGGAGAAAGACGTTAAACTTGGCCCAAAACATCCCAAATATAATCCTTGTGTGTTCACGATCTGTTTTAGGCTGGATAGCAATTAATTTAGATCTGTTTTGGGCTGGATGGCAATTTAAACAGGCTGTGGATGAGACATGTAGCCCGTTTATGATCCGTAATAATCTATACTCCCTCCGTATAACATTTAGATGACGTTTTGGACAACGACACAGTCTTCAAAACGTAATTTGACTAAATATTTTTAAGACAAATATATTCATATGGTTTTCATATTTTCAAACTCAACGACTTAAAAGTTATTCATAATTTATATTTCTAATATTTGACTAAAATTTTATCCAAAACATTATCTAAATGTTATACCAAGGAGTACGCAACGCTGGTTACGAACACTCCCCCACACTCTAGCAGTCTAGCTCGATTACCATCCGGAATCATACATGGATGGATCTGATCCTCTGCTAAAAACACCGATCACTTCACACGAAAAATAAATAAATGCTAAGTGAAAAAACACTCCTCCTTTCCCGCGCGGTCGCGCGCCTAGAGCTGGATGGTGACGCCCCTGGCCCCCATCCCCGCCAGCCGCTGCTCCACCGACCCCTCCCTCTCCATGCCGCCGCCGGCGCCGACCCTGGCCGCGTCGTGCCTCGTGGCGTCGAACTTCTCGCCGTCGCCCCAGAGCGCGTAGGCCTCCTCGCCGTGCGCGGCGTCGTCGCCGATCATGAGCTGGTCGTCGGGCATCCGCAGCGGCACCACCAGGCCGATGGCGAGCAGGATGAGCGAGGTCACCACCACGTTCCACACCACCACGAACGCGGCGCCGGCCAGCTGCTTCCCGACCTGCCCGATGCCGCCGCCGTAGAACGCGCCGCGGAGGCCCGGCACCGGGGACTCGATCTCCAGCAGCCGCGGCGTGGCCAGGAGCCCCGTCAGGACGCCGCCCAGGAGCCCCGCCACGGCGTGCGTGTGGAACACCGCCAGCGTGTCGTCCACGCGCATCAGCAGCGCCGACTTCTTGTGCAGGATCATCATGGTGAACCAGGGGACGCTGCCCGCGAACACGCCCATGATCACCGCCGCCCATGTCTGGACCAGACCTGCATCATCAGATGAGGCACACGTACGGAAAAATTCAAATTTATTTCACGCCAAGTGTATATACGAGAGTGAAAGAAAACTACTGATGTGCTGAGCTTACTACACTGCCGTTGACTAATTGATCGATCAAGTGTAGTACATCAGCCAATCAATCAACAGTTTAATTAAGGCGCCTAGTTAATCCTGTCGCGTAGTAGAGTATTAGCACGGCGCGGGGAACGTGGCTACTTGGAGTAGGGAAAGGTTGCGATCGCGCTGGACAAATTAAGAACCCGGCGCGTGGCGTCGTGACGCGGCGGTGTTCGTTCGCTTTCATCCGAGCCTGCCGTGGCCGCGATTGGCTGCCTGCTGCGCGTTTTCCACCCTCTTCTTTTGACCGCACATTTGTTTTCGCCATCCGTTAATTATGAACTTGTGGTCACATGACGCCGACACGAGACCTGATATACACAGCCAAATATCGGATGCTTCGCTGACCCAGACGATGGATCGTGCCCAATCAGCAGGATGTCGTATCGACGTTTGCGACCCGTCGTGAGAATGAATAAAGTTTCTGCGATGCAGTACGGAGAGGAAGATGCCGTACGGTACTCGCAACGAGATAGTAACAGCAAGTTACTAGGGGTGGGTGATTAAGAGAGGGGCGACGGGCGACGGGGTTTTAACTTTTACCTGCTCCCGGGGTGATGCAGACGAGCCCCGTCATCATGCCCTGCACGGCGCCGATGACGGACGGCTTGCCGAAGAAGATGACGTCGAGGCAGGTCCAGGTGAGGAGGCTGGTGGCGGCGGAGACGTTGGTGTTGAGCACGGCCACGGACGCCGCGATGTTGGCGGCGTACGGCGCGCCGCCGTTGAACCCGGCCCAGCCCATCCACAGCAGCCCGCCGCCCGCGATCATCAGCAGGATGTTGTTCGGGGAGAAGCGCTCCCGGTCGCTCTTCAGCCGCGGGCCCACCTGCCAGCCGCACACAACAGCCATTTAATTATCAGCCATTCTCTACTACACTTAATATATAAGCCGGTAACGCCCGGATCTTTTCTTAAAAAAAACCCTACTACTATGGCTAGCTAGTCAGAGGCTTTTACCTGTGAGCCATTATAAAAGTTCACTCCAATCCTGAAGCCACTCTTTTGAAGTTGCATACCTACAGGCCCAAGTTGAAGTTCGTTTTTACCTCCAACCCATTCCGTCCATACTCTGTCCGCCTCCTTGGTCTTACATGTGGGTCCCACCATTTTAAGTTCCAATTTTGCCCCTCACGTGTCTCTCATCCTCTCGGTCCAGGGCCGCACGAAGCCTTATCCTCTCGCGCGACCTTACCGTGACCTGGGAGCGCTCCAGGACCGGCCCCCGGCGACGAAACCCTAGCTGGCGGGAGGGAGCGTGGCGGGTGAGTTGCCCCTCCCCCTCCCCCCTCCCTCCCTTGTTTGTATGCAGTACATCTACAAGTCATAAAGAAACAGCCCAGAACTCTGCGTTTGATTGCCTCCTCTTTGTTCATCTGTAGGATGGACGACGTAGACAGTAGCTACACTTTAGAAATGCGGATTGTTGCTCCAAACTGTCGTGGTCGGTGGTATGAATTGAGCAAAGTTGTGGATGCTGACCGCATTAATTTCAAAGACTTCGTTGATGAAGTTGTGGATTCCAACCCTCATGGTTTCGGCGAGTTAGTGAAAGTTTACTACTGGGCCTTGGATGCAAAGGCCAACATTGAGTTGCAGACTGACCAAGATTTGCTTCACATGTTTGCAATGTAGTTGTAATGTACTGTGATGGCTTGTGAGCCATTTGTAAGTTGAGACTAAATATTATGTGATGGCTGAACACTCGTGGTGACTGTTGAGAACTTCGTTTCAATGTAATGTTAGCTATGATGACCTCTATTATGTTAGTAACGTTGATGACCTGTTGGTCAAGTATGATGATGAAATGTTGCAACCATGAATATTTTTGCTACAAATTCTAAGCTGTTTCTTAGAATATGATTCATCCATTCATACGTCATGCTTGTCTTTTTTTTTTTAAAAAAAAGCCCTTGCCTTTGCTCCCAACGCCTGTAGGCCCACTTCTTCTTCACGATGCTGCCGTAGAGCACCACCAGCCCCGGCATGGACTGGATGCCCACCAGCGTCGCCGCCGTCAGCTGCCACGCGTTGTCGCCCTTGTTCAGCCACTCCGGCACCGCCGGGAGCTCCGCCGCGTACGCCGCCATGCGCCGGTCGCCGCCGGTGCCGGGCGAGACGATGGGTGGGTGGTGGCTGCTCAGCTCGTGTGCCGCCGGGCCGGGGGCGCGCGCGTTTGTTAGCAGCAGCGGGATGGATGCAACTGGGCCTTTATATGGGTGGTGATGATTTAGCTGGGTTGCTGAATTCGTGGCTTCATGTATGTACTACTGCTGGTGCTTGATCTGGGACTAGTTATGGGGGGTTAATTAACCAAGTGGATCATAATTGTAGGGGAGTTCGTGAGGGGCATGAGGAGGCCAATTAGATTGCGGGAGGGACAGAGACCAGGAAGGAAGGTCAACCCGGCCGGCCGGCAGCGAGCGAGCCACGAATGGCACACGGTATGCGGCGTGTTGCGTAGAGCACTTGCCCATCGGCTAATTTATGCGATCCCTTTCCCTGCCTGTACATTTGGCCTAAAAAATGATCACAGTGCCTGTGCATTTGGCGTAAAAAAAATAAAATGAGCACAGTGCATTTCCGCCCATGCATTTGGCGTGGAAAAATAAAATTAGCACAGCGCCTATGCATTTCCTCCCAGCGCATGTGCATTTGATTCAAGTCTGTACCAAAGGGCATTCTAGACCATTTTTACAGCAGTTAACGTCTGTTACTAGGAAGTTTGGACGGAATGGGTTGGAGGTAAAAACGAACTTCAACTTGGGCCTGTAGGTATGCAACTTCAAAAGAGTGGCTTCAGGGTTGGAGTGAACTTTTATAATGGCTCACAGGTAAAAGCCTCAGCTAGTTATGGTATGAAATCGACTCTTCCTTGCGGTTGCGTTCTCGCCATGGCAATATGGCACGACGACGGAGACCCAACGTCGCCAAGTTGCATCGGCCATGGGAGGCCGCCCGTCGGCCTCGGCCGGCGGCTACCGCCTACCGCCGTCACTAGCACCCAGCAGCCGAAGCAGACAACAGAGGCACCATCCAACTTGCTCACATGTTCCTTGCTCACATTTCCTTGGACCTTGGTGTTGGGGGTAAAAGTTCAAACCTTTTCGCGAGCAGCCATCAGCAACATGCTACTAATGTCATGTGATTGTCAAAAGCGAAAAAAAAAGGATCTGCAACGGCAACGGGAGGACGCATCCGTTTCCTCTTCAAAGGCGACTTTGAATCTTGAAGATATTATTGTGAATCTACGATGCCGCCGCGCACCCCGTGTGCATTCCCACAGTAGCGTCACGGACGGCGAGGAATCCACGCACACTGGCTTCAACAGGGTCAAACTAGCAATAATCTAAGTCTATTCCGCCTACCGAACACGTTACCAAACCTGAAACCTCGCAGCCCGGCCGGGCCGAGAGTGACGTCACCATTCCGGCGGATGACGTACGTGGTGGGTGGCCGGGATCACAAATTAGAAAGTGGGGGGCCGTGCGTGCGTACCCAGTAGGCGGCGGTGAATCCGGCGACGCCGGAGGAGAGGTGGATGACGTATCCGCCGGAGTAGTCGATGACGCCCCAGTGGTAGAGGAAGCCGCCGCCCCAGAGGCTGAAGGCGCCGACGGTGTAGGAGAAGAGGAGCCAGAGCGGGGTGAAGGCCATCCAGGCCTTGATGTTCATGCGGCCCAGCACGGAGCCCGCCAGGAGCACGAGCGTGATGGCGGCGAACTCGAACTGGAAGAGCACCAGCGTGGCCTCCGGGTACAAGGGCTCGGTGCGCGGCGTGGCCCCGTGGGCCGTGGCCGAGAGCGAGGCGCGGCGCACCAGGTAGTCCTGGGAGAGCGCCACGCCGGCCTTGCCCCAGAACGGGAGCAGCCGCTCCCCGAACGCCATGCGGAAGCCCACCAGCACCCACACCAGCAGCGACGAGGCGTAGGCGTAGAGCGCCATGAAGGCCGAGTTCACGGCCCACTTCTTCTTCACGATGCTGCCGTAGAGCACCACCAGCCCCGGCATGGACTGGATGCCCACCAGCGTCGCCGCCGTCAGCTGCCACGCGTTGTCGCCCTTGTTCAGCCACTCCGGCACCGCCGGGAGCTCCGCCGCGTACGCCGCCATGCCGCTTTGCTGGCTCAGCTCCTCCGATCCGCGCGCCGGTCGCCGGTGCCGGTGCCGGGCGAGATGGGTGGGTAGTGGCTGCTCGCGTGCCGCCGGGCGCGCGCGCGTTTATTGGCAGCAGCGGGATGCAACTGGGGCTTTATATGGGTGTGATTTAGCTGACTAGCTAGCTAAATTCGTGGCTTCATGGTGCTTGATCTGGGACTAGTTATGCGGGGTTAATTAACCAAGTGGATCAGTTCGTGAGGGGCATGAGGAGGCCAATTAGATTGCGGAAGGGACAGAGACCAGGAAGGTCAACCCGGCCGGCAGCGAGCCCGAGCCACGAATGGCACACGGTATGCGGCGTGTTGCGTAGAGCACTTGCCCATCGGCTAATTTATGCGATCCCTTTCCCTGCTCCCGCCAGAATCTAGATGGCGACATGTCTTTGGATGGTTCGTCTCCTTGGATTGTTCTGGAGATGAGAAACCGATCGCCCGGGTCGTTTTGTTTCAGTGTCAGTATCTGCCCATCTTGACATTTCTATACGTGCTAGTTGTGGAGGAGATTCCTCAGCCGAAGTGTCAGGCTTGAAACGGCAGACAGGCACTTGTTGGAGCACGGAATATACTGAAGTCTGAAACACGTGTGGTGCCTCACCGTGCGTGGTCGTGCGGCCGATGGAAGATGTGTGGTGGGGTTTACATTAAGCAGTAAGCACCACACCACCTCGGAATTTGCTGGTTCACTACTCCAGGAAGCAACATCACAAACGGTTCGGAAGAGCCATCACAAACGGTTTTTCGAACCGTTTGTGATGTTCCGTTTGTGATGGCCTGACATCACAAACGGTTTTTGAAGAACCGTTTGTGATGGACCGTTTGTGATGATACCGTTTGTGATGATGGTTTCTCTAGTAGTGGTTCCTTGCCGTTGGCTACCGGCGGTGGTACGTACACTCTGACATCCAGACTACGGCCCCGGCTCATTGCGTTGATCTACAGAACTGGGTAATGAATAAGCGTACGATGCGCACGGAGCCCGCCAGGAGCACGAGCGTGATGGCGGCGAACTCGAACTGGAAGAGCACCAGCGTGGCCTCCGGGTAGAAGGGCTCGGTGCGCGGCGTGGCCCCGTGGGCCGTGGCCGAGAGCGAGGCGCGGCGCACCAGGTAGTCCTGGGAGAGCGCCACGCCGGCCTTGCCCCAGAACGGGAGCAGCCGCTCCCCGAACGCCATGCGGAAGCCCACCAGCACCCACACCAGCAGCGACGAGGCGTAGGCGTAGAGCGCCATGAAGGCCGAGTTCACGGCCCACTTCTTCTTCACGATGCTGCCGTAGAGCACCACCAGCCCCGGCATGGACTGGATGCCCACCAGCGTCGCCGCCGTCAGCTGCCACGCGTTGTCGCCCTTGTTCAGCCACTCCGGCACCGCCGGGAGCTCCGCCGCGTACGCCGCCATGCCGCTTTGCTGGCTCAGCTCCTCCGATCCGCGCGCCGGTCGCCGGTGCCGGTGCCGGGCGAGATGGGTGGGTAGTGGCTGCTCGCGTGCCGCCGGGCGCGCGCGCGTTTATTGGCAGCAGCGGGATGCAACTGGGGCTTTATATGGGTGTGATTTAGCTGACTAGCTAGCTAAATTCGTGGCTTCATGGTGCTTGATCTGGGACTAGTTATGCGGGGTTAATTAACCAAGTGGATCAGTTCGTGAGGGGCATGAGGAGGCCAATTAGATTGCGGAAGGGACAGAGACCAGGAAGGTCAACCCGGCCGGCAGCGAGCCCGAGCCACGAATGGCACACGGTATGCGGCGTGTTGCGTAGAGCACTTGCCCATCGGCTAATTTATGCGATCCCTTTCCCTGCTCCCGCCAGAATCTAGATGGCGACATGTCTTTGGATGGTTCGTCTCCTTGGATTGTTCTGGAGATGAGAAACCGATCGCCCGGGTCGTTTTGTTTCAGTGTCAGTATCTGCCCATCTTGACATTTCTATACGTGCTAGTTGTGGAGGAGATTCCTCAGCCGAAGTGTCAGGGTAAAGCCTAGGCAGTTTCTGGGAAAGAGCTTATACATTACCGGTTTGGCGGTTTATGTCAGTCCACATCAAGCTTTACGAGCATGCAGGGCCAACACGACAGAGTACAATCAGCTACGGTGGATGAGGAAACATTACAAACTTTTGATAAGACAAGCGAGACATATTAAGAAAAACATGTTTATTAACCAAAACCAAGGCTTTTATCAAGTACCAGGATGGATCCCTCTTTACAAACGACATAAGCTAACCTTAGCTTGATAAGCTAAATAGTTAATTGTTTTCAAATAACCCCGGCCCATCCAGCATGGAGTGTATGGAAATGACTTGGATATGGGCGCTGCGCGTAAGATGCCCAACTCTTGGACCTTCGAGCTATTTAAATGGTAAGACACTAGTCTTAATCTTGATACAAAAAGAAGGCAATCTCTTTGTAGGATAAAATCCAAGAAAAACATTTCAGTGTAGCATGTTTTGACCTTGTCATTGGTTTCATGAAGGACAATATATACCACTGTCAAACAGGGGCGGAGGCAGCGGTGGGGCGGGAGGAAGAAGCAGTGGCAGCCCATCCTTGCCTCAATTCCTGGCTTCACCACTGCTGTCAATGTCCCATTCAAATTCATCTTCAGCCCGTATTTCGCTCACATCCTCTTCGTAGTTAATAGCAAATCCATGGCGATCTGTATCTATCAGTGTAATTATTAATGTAGTCATCAGGGAATTCTCCACCACCGCACGAAAGGCTGATGTCGCTCTTCAAAATACACTCCCATCAGGTCGCATATATGATTCATTAAGCAACAAGCTCGAAATCCTCTTGTGAAATTGGCGCTAAAGTACCCCTTTAATTTGTCCAATTTTCCTAAGTAAGCATAAAAAACTTGGTTCTCTGCTGGCAATTTGATCATTTCGTACTTGTCGTCTGACAACATTATTCTGCAAACATTGGATTAGGAAAAGCATGTTAGTAAATTATTCGTGGACTAATTTTAATTTTATAAATTGCTCACCAGCTGTAGCCCAAAAATCATGCATGGAATGACCACGTTCCACGTTTCTCCTAACTGACCTTGTTAGAGTTATTCATTGTAATGATTATAATTCAATAACCATCCTATTTTGAAGTTCTATGTGCTTTATTACTACTATACGTAGGCTTACAGAATGAGGCGAATATTCCATATGAAAAATTATGGACCTTGTCTTTCGTACGTGTTCTTGTTCTGTTTTGCCAATGATGAACATGTGTTTGTTCTTTTTTTTAAAAAAAACGTGCTGGGAACATGTAATGTTCATTTGGTCAGGAAATGCTAGTTTAGATATGCCTTCCGTCTATATCTATTGCATTGCCTAGCTAATGGAGCAGCTAATTATGACATGGCACGTATCCATCATCCGGACCTTGCTGATCTTCTAGAGCTGCAATCAGGAATCTTTGCATCGACAGTAGGAAAGAAGATAATGTTTGATCTTCTAAAACATTGCTCTGTCGCTAGCAGTAGCACACCATGGATCTGCACGTATTCATCCATGTTTCTCTTGCGTTTGCGTTTGCTATTACAACCTAGTACGGTGTTGATTTCGACATCGCTACTGAGACCCACAATGACCTATTTGTATACTTGCAACTCTTAGGCCCTGTTTAGTTCCCGGTCACATCATCAAACTTCTAAAAATTCTCTCTTCAAATTTCACTATTCACCTATCACATCAAATCTCTCTCCTCATGCATGGAGTACTAAACGTGGGTAAATAAAAAAAACTAGTTACATGGTTTTGATGTACACGACGAGACGAATCTTTTAAACCTAGTTAGATCATGGTAAGACAATGTTCACCACAAACAAACGAAAAGTGATACAGTGTCCGATGTGACTTTTTCACTTTACTTTTTACCTTTTTCCAGGAACAAAAACACCCCCTTAAAGCTAAACGCAACTCTTTGCCAGACGAAATGTCCGCAGTAGATCCCGCCTGCTGTAATTCTTGGCAACACGGCTGGTACTCGACATCCAGTCATCCAGACTATGGCCCCCCATTGCGTATTTGCGTTGAACTACGGAATTGAGCAATGAACAAGGGTGCCACCTGGACAATTTCTTGGAAAGAGCTTATACATTGCCCCGTTTATGTCAGTCCACGTCAAGCTTATGAGCATGCAGGCCAACACGACCCGATGAGCTTGGAAGAGATTTTATTCCACTGGTATCAACTCATGACATCCTCCGCTCCAGCAATTACTCTAGTCCTACTGCCAGCTCTGCTCACCGGGTGAATCGACGTCAAGGTCCGGGTCACCTTTGAACTAGTCTGCAGTGTACACTCTACACACTGGACGCCCACATAGCAGTGTGTGATCATAACCGCATGTTCCCCGGTCAGAATCAAAGGAAATATACCGTACTGCTCAGCCGACGGCTTGAGACGACTACACAGTAGGCACAGTTACCACCAAATTCCAGAAACCCGTAATGATGGTCGTGGCAAGCAGCTCGGATGGTGGTTAATCTCAACTGACATGGCCTACTGCCCTACTCAATACTAATTCTTCTCTAGTTTATCGCCGCCAGAAAATTTTCAAAACACAACTTGATTATCCAACGCCAAACCTCTATGCTTGCAACAGGCGAAGCACATGAATGCATGCTGTGGAAACAGCCGGGGACCAGAGCGACCGGTATCAAAATAACAATTTACGAAGTACTAGTATTATAGTACTATTCTACATGCAACTATGCAAATGCAGATCGCGAAAGGTGACCAGGTACACAGGAATACTCACCGGAGCTCAGATGATGATGGGAGACACGTCCACCATCATGTAACATTGCAGGATTATGAGGACAGCAAGCATCATGTAACATTGCAGGATTATGAGGACACCAAGTTGAGATAAACTTCTCCTGGTGCCATAATAAAGTAATCAGTCTCAAGCTTGCCTCCTCGATCTGGCAAGCTGAATCTAGCGGACAACGTCAGTGCTTTAGTTTAGTATCTGGGGAACAGGTAGTACCAGATTAATACAGCGGAGATCCCAGGAATTTGATTATGCATCAAATCAACCAACCAAGCCTTAAGACTAGGTGGCATCTGGTATCATCATAAATGCCAATGGTCAACATCTGAAAAGGTGAATCAAAGTGACCCCAAATATCACCTTTATTATACATCTTGCAAGCTTCGAACTATTGGGATGGAGTTAAATGAAAAGTCAAATGGAAACCATCTGGTTCTGACAGCAGGAGGAACCACTATACATAAATACACCAGCTTCTCTACAAAACAAAGCAGACCATATCCAAACGGATGTACATGAGTAATACTACTATGGAAATGTCAAAAATGTGATCTTACACTTTACAGTATACAATTAACAGCTCAGGGAAAACGTTAGATAACAGGTCTAGATGTGTGTTCTACACTTCTACTAGTATGCAACAACAGTTAAATCAAAGAATGCTATACTTGACAAATCAATTTGGTTTGTTGAATGTAAGTCGGCATCGATACAAGGAGAAAATAGGCAGGTTGATTTTGATTAATTACAGTTACTGTGCTATTCATTTCAAAACAATACTGACATTTGGACAATACACAACCCTGTGCCCATATAGTCTCAACTGCCAACAACATGTTGAGTTCTCTAATTTTGTTAAGGGACTTTTTTTAATTGCCAACTATTTGGTACATTACATAGTTTTCCATACCTGTGCAGAAGCCAGTTCAAATTTGACCACTACTGCTCCAGATTGATGACAATGCTGGCAGCAAAATGTAAGATTTCCTGGAAAATTCCAAGGATCAAAACATACTTGGAAAATGCAATACAATTTAACAGTAAAATTTTACTAAAAGGTAGTGCTTTGTCCTGACATACCTGAAGTCTACTGGAGCTGCGTGACACCCAGAGACTACAAATAGTACAGCAATGATGGAAGCCAAACAGAAAAAAAACATTCTTTGACAACTTTTGGAGAACGAGTGTTCTCCTCATGTTTAAAAAATATCTATTCTTGTACATCACCTCTTCAGTGAAGAGAATAGTTCATTCGTACTGTACAAAATCAATCCCCCCTTATCTTTTACAACACCACCTACAATCTGGACTAAAGTCAACCAACGTCAAGCGTGCCCTCAATAAAATTAAGCTGGCTGGAGATCAATGAATCAAGAATCTGTGGTCGATACTATGTCCTTATAGTTCTACCATATTCAACTTCACATGGGCACCATCAACTGTATACTTCCAGTGCCAGGTTCCACTGTCCATCAGTTCCTCGCTTATAGGGTTCAATTTAACAACAAAACCTGACGGACAACGAGAAATTCATTCAGGAAAGGATGCATGGCATAGGTTATTAGTGGGAGAAAAGGTCAAGATAGAAGCAAACTTCTAGATTGGATTTTCAATAGAACTAATGTGTTGCACTACTAACCGTACAGAACTTTTTATGCATATTTGCATGGTACTTCTGAAATCTATATGCAGGTACTCTTATTAAGAATAAAATGACATAGCAGGAATGTAATGATACACTTCAGGCCCTAAAAAATGATATATACTTCAGAACACTAACTTCAATCACAATGGAAGAACTATATCAAAATAGAGGACAAAAAGGTTTTGCTCACTCATCAACAAGTAAATGACTAAAAAGAGCAAAGAAAGCATTATAGGATACAGCTAAATAAGAAACCTGTTTTGTCCTGAATGATGCACATTCTCTGACCATCGGGGACTTCAAATACATGGTTGCCCTGATAGAACAAGGAGATAAAAAATAAGATAAAGAACAATGAGTTCTGAAAATTTGTGCTGTTTATTAATAATTGCACCTTCAACACTACATCTTTTGCCTCAAATTCCGCATTTCCATGAAGAATAATCTTTACAGATTCTGATCTCTCGACGTCATGCTTCCAATAGACATTACTAGGAGAAATCCAATTGATCCCTTCATTCACAATTTTAACACCTTGCAGTCTGCATCTTCCACACCTTTCAACAAAGTTTGCATTTCAATTCCATACTTACTAGATATACGTTTATAGCAACCATGTTTTTAAAGTAGGATGCTACCTGGCACCATAGTGCAGTATTTGTTCACCATTTTTGTTCTTCTTGGTTGAACCCATGATGTTGTGAGCTAGAATAATAAGGCTTCCATCCAGCTTAAGAATTTAAAATATAAACTTAGATTGGTATAAATGGTCAAATACATGCAATTTTTTTTTGTAATTGTTACCTCAACATCTTTCCATAGAAACTCTGCGACCTCTATTTGCAACTCTGAACCTTTAGAAATAGAGCCACCTACAAACTGCGTGGAGGAAAATTTGAGTTACCACCAAAGGTAGATAAGGTAAAGAACGAAAGGGTAGATATAGAATAATATTTTAGAACGTAAGAAGCCAAAAACTAGCATCTAAGCATATCAGTCTGTAGAAGGATTCCATACTCCACAGTGTTGGAGTATAGTCATATGTAGCCCATAGGGCCCATGTATGTATAGCCCATCTAGGCCCATGTACAGTGAACAATATAACCCACCCTTCTAGGGTTGGAGGAATACACAGCGATTATTCCCCAGTAGCCGATTATTCCCCAGTAGCATGGTATCAGTAGTCTAGGGTTCCTCTCCTCCCTGCCTACCGCCGCCGCTGCCACCATGGCTGGCCGGCCGCCGGCGCCGCCTCTCTTCTTCTTCCCTCCCCTTTCCCCTTCCTCCCATGCCGCTGCTGCAATCTTGCGCGCGGCCCCTTCTTCCACGCGTGCGAGAGCCTGCCCCTACGCGCGGCCCTGCGCAACGTGCACGCGAGCCCGCACCGCGGCCGCCGCCGCCGCCCCGCCCGCGGCTGGCCTGGGCGCAACTGGCGCGGCTGCCGTCCTACCCGCCGCCGCCTCTGCTCCGCCTGCGGCACCTCTGGCCGCCGCCGCGCCTTCTCAGGCCGCCGCAGCGCCTCCCACGGGCGTGCCCACGCCTCCCGCGGCCTCGCCGCTCCCCCTCGCGGGCGGCCGTCCCACGGCCCCGCGCGACCTCCTCCTCGCCGCGGACGAGGCTCCTCCCTTCGCCGCCGGCCCCTGAGCGCTCGACCCCGCGGCCAGCCCCTTCCCTCTGCTCGCCGCGCCGCCAGGGCTGCTCCGTGATGCAGTAGGCACCAGCACAGCCTCCGGGGGCAGGCCTGGTGCGATGCACCCAGTCGCCCCTGTTGCTCAGGCTGCTGGGCTGGGCCTCTCGCGGCCCACTGGGCCGCACGCCGTCGCCACCGCCGCGGCTGGTCTGACCACTCTGCTCCAGCTGCGCGCGGACGCCCAGCCTCCATCCGCGGCCGCCGGTCCTCTCCGAGCAGGGGTCTCGAGCACGCGCACGGACGCGCTGCCCGCTCTGGCCGCGAGCACGGGCGCCCCTGCCCCTTGTGTTCCACCTGCCGCCGCACACGGCCCTGTGCGCAGACGCCGCCGTCGCTATCGTGCAGGCGTGTACGAGTCGCGGCTGCCACTCGTGCGGGCGGGCGTGCACGCCACCGCTGCTCCGGCGCAGCCAGCCGCTGGCTGAGCGTCGCCCCCGCAACTGGCCTGCCTGGCTGGCTGGGCAAGATGGGCCTCCTCCTGGTTGGCTCCCTAGCTGCGCTGGACCTCCTCCTGGCGCTACTGCCTGTGTCGCTGCCGTACCCCCTCTCTCCGCCCTCGAGCCCTCCCTTGGCTCACCTCCTCCCCCCGGGCAGAACGGGGCTGGAGGCAGCTGCGATGGGCGTCATCGTCGGAGGAGGAGGCGTCGTCGGAGTGCACCTGCTCCTCTCGGTGCGCCTTGGAGCGTGGTCGCACCTCCCCCTGCTCCTGATCCTGCCGGTGTGCCCTGGCCATTCTACATCGACCCGTGGCCAGGGCACATCTCGATGTGGCCGTATCCGGTCCCAGGGGAGGGTCCTCGTCCTCAGGCCCATCCGGCGGCCATGTTCGCTGGCCCCGCGATGTCGGCATCGGTCTTCAGTTCCGTGGGGGCGGCACCGCCAGTCCGCACCGACTGGATTGCCGACACGGGTGCTACCCACCACACCACGCCTGATGCTGGTGTCCTCTCTTCTGTTCGGCCCCCACATCCCTCTCTTCCTTCTTCTATCATGGTTGGCAATGGGACTTGCCTTCCTGTCACCTCCGTGGGATCTGCTCCTGGTCCTCTCCGCCTCCCTGATTTTCTTGTTGCTCCTCAGATGATTCACAACCTTCTCTCCATTCGCCAATTCACCACCGACAATTCCTGCTCCGTCGACTTTGATCCCTCTGGGCTCACTGTGAGGGATCTGGCCTCCCGCCGTCCCCTTCTCCGTTGCGATAGCACAGGGGCCCTTTACACTCTCCGTTTTCCTTCTTCCGCTGCTCCACCCTCTGCGTTCCCGGTGTCCGCTGCTTTCACAGCGACACCCTCCTCCACCACCTGGCACCGCCGTCTCGGTCGCCCTGGTCGCCACGCCATGGCTCGGCTCGTACCGAGCGACGCTGGTACACCTGGACCGGCTCGGCGAAGCGCGGCGGAGAGCTGGGGCGCGCGGGGGCGCGGGGCGCCGGGGCCGGCGCTGGCGCGGGGTGGCGCGGCCGCGGTGGCGGCAGGGTGCCGGGCCGCGCGGCACACCACGAAAGACCTGCAGGGGACGGACAAAAAAAATGGGTGGCTGAACCACCGGGTCAGAAAACATAGA
>OAMR01000197.1:1641268-1657669 GCA_900205405.1 Echinochloa crus-galli | reverse complement strand
GCCCCGGCGCGCTTCGCCGAGCCGGTCTAGGTGTACCAGCGTCGCTCGGTGCTGGGACCGGCGCCCGGCTCTCCGGCTCCGGGCCCCGGCGCCCCGGCACGCTTCGCCGAGCCGGTCCAGTTGTACCAGCGTCGCTCGATGCTGGGACCGGCGCCCGGTTCTCCGGCTCCGGGCCCAGAGGCCCCCGCTAGCTACGCGCACCCTGTGCGTGTCTTCGAGCGTCGTCCGACGGCTCCGTCTCCACCGACACCTCCACCGGAGCCGTCACCGCCACCTCCACCACCGCCACCTCCGCCGCCTCGCTCCCGTGTCGAGCCGGCCGTGTACCACCCGCCGATTCTCCATCGGGACCCTCGCCATGTGCACCCCATGGTGACTCGGCAGGCGGCTGGTGTTCTCCGACCCGCGGCTCTCTCCGTCACCAAGAGTGAGCCGCGGATCTCCCCGGTGCCGCGGATCTCTCCAGTACCCTCCTCTGTCCGCGACGCTCTGGCGGATCCCAACTGGCGTCGCGCGATGGAAGAGGAGTACGAGGCTCTTCTTGCCAACCAGACGTGGGACCTCGTGCCGCGTCCGTCTGGTTGCAATGTGGTGACCGGCAAGTGGATCTGGACGCATAAGCGTCGGGCTGATGGTACTCTAGAGCGATACAAGGCTCGGTGGGTTCTCCGGGGTTTCACTCAGCGGCCTGGAGTTGACTATGATGAGACCTTCAGTCCAGTGGTGAAGCCTGCTACAGTGCGCACGGTCCTCTCGCTTGCTCTCTCTCGTTCGTGGCCTGTGCACCAGTTGGATGTGAAGAATGCCTTCCTCCATGGCACTCTGTCCGAGACTGTCTATTGCAGCCAGCCAGCGGGGTTTGTGGAAATCCAGTCGTCCGGAGATGGTCTGTCGGCTCAACAAGTCTCCCTATGGTCTGAAGCAGGCTCCTCGGGCTTGGTACTCCCGGTTTGCCACGTTCTTGGTGACCTTGGGGTTCACGGAGGCCAAGTCCGACACGTCTCTGTTCGTCTATCGGCATGGGGATGAGACTGCGTATCTGCTGCTATATGTTGATGATATTGTTCTCACCGCCTCCAGTCAGCAGTTACTTCGGCGTATCATCTCGTCCCTGCAGCAGGAATTTGCTATGAAGGATCTGGGTCAGCTCCACCACTTCTTTGGTGTCACTGTGGAGACTCGTCCTTCTGGCCTCTTCCTCCACCAGCGACAGTATGCTCTTGATATCCTGGAGCGGGCTGGCATGTTAGATTGCAAGCCCTGTTCTACTCCTGTTGATACTCAGTCGAAGCTGTATGCGGATTCGGGTGCTCCTGTGGCTGATCCTACTGCCTTCCGGAGTCTTGCGGGTGCCCTGCAGTACCTCATCTTCACCAGGCCGGATCTTGCCTATGCCGTTCAGCAGGTCTCTCCATATGCATGATCCCCGTGAGTCACACCTTGCTGCATTGAAGCGCCTTCTTCGCTATGTCCGTGGCACGGTTGACTTCGGGCTGCTCCTCCACCGGTCTCCCTCGACTGAGCTATTGTCTCCCGCTCCAGTGCCGAGGCGGAGTACCGAGCTGTCGCTAACGGCGTGGCTGAGGCATCCTGGCTTCGATAGCTCTTGGCGGAGCTTCACAGCCCGCTCCCCAAGAGTACGCTCGTCTACTGCGACAACGTCAGCGCCGTGTACCTCTCCACCAACCCGGTTCAGCATCAGCGGACGAAGCATGTCGAGATTGACTTGCACTTCGTTCGAGACCGGGTTGCCATCGGCGATGTTCGGGTTCTTCATGTACCGACCACCTCCCAGTTTGCCGACATCTTTACGAAGGGTCTGCCCTCCTCGACATTCTCGGAGTTTCGCTCCAGCCTCAACATAGCGGGTGGCTAGTTGTGGCTGCGGGGGAGCCCTGTTGTGTGTTGTCTTTCTTTGTTGTCCAGTCTTGAACACCGCTGCGCCGATTGTTCAGACTGCGGGGGAGTGTGTTGCCTTTCTTGGAGTATAGTCATATGTAGCCCATAGGGCCCATGTATGTATAGCCCATCTAGGCCCATGTACAGTGAACAATATAACCCACCCTTCTAGGGTTGGAGGAATACACAGCGATTATTCCCCAATAGCACACAGGGCCAGCATGGCACAAGGACCAACTTGCCCATCTCACACACTTTGTAATGATAATTCTACCACATTTCTTTTTTATTTATTTGACATGGAACAAGCAGCTACTCTTTCTTGCAATTTCAAGTTTCTTCTCATGCAGCAACTGGTCACATCTTTGACAAACAATTCAAACCAATCACATCTTTTTCATGCTCAACTTGCTAAAGATCAATATTTGTGTTTTGTGCATACCACATATAAGGAACATGTCACTATGACACGGAACCCAACAATAGAAAGGTGCTTATTTCATAGGCATTGAGATATTGCGGTATTATGTGTTCCATCCCAAAAGAGCATTACAGCAGATTGACCATTTTTTTACAGGATCTCGATTGTTTGGTACATGTGAGCTAATCACAGATCGACATGTGCCAAGAACAATCAAATGACAGGTAAATGCTGCTCATAGTTCACGAGAGAGATAGCGAGCAATTGCCTTGGCAATCTTGTTGTTGTTACTAAAAACTATACGGGCAAAGTGGGTAATAAAGAAAATAACGTTTTGCTCTTCTAAATGGTGCTTGATCGTTTGCAGCTCAAAGACATATCTCATGTAGAATTAATTATCTAACAATGGAGAGAAGAAAGCTACAAATCTCATGTTTATCAAATGCTAGCCTGTTAAAGTAACACACCTTTTGCCGTATGATATCCCAAAATGGACCTAAAGCAGGATGAAGAAATATGAGAAATGGTGGTCCAGAATGCAAATACTCGCTGTTGTCTTTGACCTGTTTGAAAATCATTTAAATAAATTATAAGAAAGGTAATCCAGAAAACACCTTGTGACTAAAAAAATATGAGGAAGATGACCAGCAAAACACCTACAAGCAATACCTTGTGGAACATGTTAAATGTGAAATAAATTCAGAGAAACTAGGTAGGCAAGGCACAGAAGGACATTTACCATGGGAACATCTATGCTGCATCTGGACAGGAGGTCATGAGCATTACGCATAATGTCAAGGAGTGAACCCTCTGGAGTCTGTAGAAGCAAGCAAATGCATATTTTGAAACATGAGTAAGATTTTCTTTTCATCTGTTAAGTTACTGCTGAAAATTCTGAACATTGGTGTGACACAAAATTGCATGAACATTTGTTCCAGAAGGATCTTAAAATAATATTGTTATGCTACTATCAACACAAGTTTTTGGAGTGGATAACTGGATATTATCAAGCACCAAAACAAAATGTCTTCACTTGTATGGTCACGATCAGGGCCGCCGCCTCGATGCATATGGCAACACCTGTACGAACGGGGACCGGATATCCTACATGCTTGGAGTATAGTCATATGTAGCCCATAGGGCCCATGTATGTATAGCCCATCTAGGCCCATGTACAGTGAACAATATAACCCACCCTTCTAGGGTTGGAGGAATACACAGCGATTATTCCCCAATAGCACACAGGGCCAGCATGGCACAAGGACCAACTTGCCCATCTCATAGACTTTGTAATCGTAATTCTACCACATTTCTTTTTTATTTATTTGACATGGAACAAGCAGCTACTCTTTCTTGCAATTTCAAGTTTCTTCTCATGCAGCAACTGACCACATCTTTGACAAACAATTCAAACCAATCACATCTCTTCTCATGCAGCAACTTGCTAAAGATCGATATTTGTGTTTTATGCATACCACATATAAGGCATGTCATTATGACACGGAACCCAACAATAGAAAGGTGCTTATTTCATAGGCGTTGAGATATTGTGGTATTATGTGTTCCATCCTAAAAGAGCATTACAACAGATTGATCATTTTTTTACAGGATCTCGATTGTTTGGTATATGTGAGCTAATCACAGATCGACATGTGCCAAGAACAATCAAATGACAGGTAAATGCTGCTCATAGTTCACGAGAGAGATAGCGAGCAATTGCCTTGGCAATCTTGTTGTTGTTACTAAAAACTATACAGGCAAAGTGGGTCATAAAGAAAATAACGTTTTGCTCTTCTAAATGGTGCTTGATCGTTTGCAGCTCAAAGACATATCTCATGTAGAATTAATTATCTAACAATGGAGAGAAGAAAGCTACAAATCTCATGTTTATCAAATGCTAGCCTGTTAAAGTAACACACCTTTTGCCGTATGATATCCCAAAATGGACCTAAAGCAGGATGAAGAAATATGAGAAATGGTGGTCCAGAATGCAAATACTCGCTGTTGTCTTTGACCTGTTTGAAAATGATTTAAATAAATTATGAGAAAGGTAATCCAGAAAACACCTTGTGACTAAAAAAATATGAGGAAGATGACCAGCAAAACACCTACAAGCAATACCTTATGGAACATGTTAAATGCAAAATAAATTCAGAGAAACTAGGTAGGCAAGGCACAGAAGGACATTTACCATGGGAACATCTATGCTGCATCTGGAAAGGAGGTCATGAGCATTACGCATAATGTCAAGGAGTGAACCCTCTGGAGTCTGTAGAAGCAAGCAAATGCATATTTTGAAACATGAGTAAGATTTTCTTTTCATCTGTTAAGTTACTGCTGAAAATTCTGAACATTGGTGTGACACAAAATTGCATGAACATTTGTTCCAGAAGGATCTTAAAATAATATTGTTATGCTACTATCAACACAAGTTTTTGGAGTGGATAACTGGATATTATCAACAGAATTTGTCTCCAAAAGAAAATGAAATTAGGTGAGTCAGCAGTTTTATATCTGTAAGAAAATTGGCTGAGCTATCCAACTGTAGGTGCAAAACAATTGTAATTCCAATAAGGAAATAAATCCGGGCAGACCAGCTGAGGCCACCAAACTCATTTAAGTCAAAACCAGCATATCAGACTGCGCTCAGTATACACATTGCTAAGTGCTCAGGAACAAGTAATTAACAACACAAGATCAAACTTTACTTTTACAGTTTATATAAAAAGCAAGTTTGTGTGATTCACTGGTTTGAACTTTTACTCTGTTAAGACAAGCTCCAGATTTGCAGACAAATTATTTCCAGACAAATTATGAATGTACACCAACACAGGGATGTCCAAAAAATGTTTATCATAAATCATATATATTAAATAATGGTTTAAGAATTCCCCCCCTAGAACAAATCATCTTCAAATTAGAAGTTACAGTATGTCAGATAGAAGGCCAGCATCTCTAATCTGCGGTTCTGCACGGGAGAGCATGTGATCTATGCGTTGCTCACAGAGTAAGACATTAACCTGGTGCAATGATCTGTCTTCTGATTTCAGCTTCTTTTTAGCTGATGAAGTAACTCTTTTCCTTTCATTGTATACAATGAAAGTGTCAAGCTCGCCTGTTAATAGGAAATAGCTTAAAATCAACATAACAAAGTGAACAAGTAGCTGCGCAGAGATATCACTAAATTGGTTAGTAAACATGTAACTACTTACATACTTTCTATTCCTTTGCTGCATCTGTAGTTATACGTGTTCATAAAATTATCTGCAATGTTTTGCATTGTGCACTCTAGCCTGCCTCCAGCAGCACTGTCACAAACAAAAATTAATTACAAAGAATAAGATGTAGAATCAAAATAAATTACTTAAAAGGATAAGCAGTAGAATCATAAATAATTTAACAGAGTTGCATATATCTGGCAATTCATGCCCACTCACAAATCAGACATTTTCCACAAGCAAGCATGACATCAGTACTCAGCACAACGCGAGAACAAGTAAAGTCTACACAACTACATCATCAATCAGAAACATGTTTTGGAATAGTTCAATCTGTCAGATCTACTATGAAATTATCAAAGGTTATTATAGATTCCTTGATCATCTGAAGTAGGTGACGCATGATCTTCAAAAATCAAAATTATAGAATCAAGACCCTCAAGTCATCAATGTTTGTTAAACTGGGTCTTTGAATGTGCATAGGCTAACAGTGGTTATGCATGGCAAGACAGAAGACCCAGACATTTTTAGGAAAATGTGAATCTAGTAAACTGCATATGTTATAAAGCAAAAGAGTTGATCAATTGATCTGCACTACTGCACCAAACAATTAACAACCATCATTGATTTTGGATTGTATGATATGGGAACTTATCTTACAGAAAATAAGAACAGGGTCCAATTTGAATGTCTTGCATGTCTAAGGGTAGCCGTAGTTACTACAGGTTTTCTTGCGACTTCACATGAACGGAAAAAAATATGCAATGATTCTGGGCTAAAATATCAAATGATCTACTATAAATAAAATAAATGATGCAGCAACATGTTAATAAGTCACCATGCTGACTTCAGAACTTATCGTGTGATAAGCCTAAGCCTAAGTATGCAGTACCAACTCAACAGTTGCCAGTGGCCATATAAAATTTTGGAAGTTTAAGGTGAATACTGGAAAGGAAGTACCTACACTCAAAGCCCAGATGGTCCACGTAAGATACTGCCTTTTTCAAATTCAGCACCATCCCTGGTAAGCAACTAGCATTTTTTCGGGATCCGACTTCCTCTACTGCTTGCAGATCAACATAGAGAATGTTTGTATTTGCTGGATAGCTAGCCTGCAAACTAAATTTGGAGAATGGATGATAAAATAATTGATAGGATTTTGCCAATTTGAATTATTGATATCTATAGAGCAACAAATCAATGTTAAATACATCTCTGGCTCTCTTCATCCAACAAAACTGACATAACTGAAGCAAATGTTCTTCAAAGAGGGAAGAGGCACAGGAAGAAAATGTTCTAAAACTACAGTTATCATCATAATATACCAACAAATGATCCAACAAAACATTACCTGTCAGTAGTTACTGTAGGTTCTGGAATGCCGTATTTTTCAAACTCAGTGTACTCAATGCAAGTGATACCATATGACCATAGTCCCTCAAGGTTTTGTTTCTCAATAAGGACGTTCACCCCTTCAGTAGCACCTGGTCTTCGCTCACATGAAGCAAAACCTAATTTCTGAAGTGCAATACATCAGAACTCAACAAGTTAGAAAACAATTCACTGCAAGAATTTGATAGTGCAAAAATAGGCATTGTATTTCAGATTAATATCAACAATTGATGGGAGCCATCTCAGAATAGAATGATATTTGCCCAATGTTTACTTTACCTTATTGCATCGAAGGCCGATTCCTGCCAATGCCATCATGGTCAAATCAGTTGCAGCAACAACATTGCTGGAAATAGCAAACAAGATCCACAGTTATTACTCTTCAAAACAATTTGATTGACACCAGAAAAATATTTCATTCTTGATACAAACCTGACTTGGCGTATAGTTGCACCTTTTCTACCATGCTGCTGTAACCATCGGAATACACCTCTATCATATGCAAGTTTCCAAATAGCACCATGACCACCAGGTTTACCAACAGGGAGAAGTGATTTACTGATTAACCATTTACCATCCTCAGCATTTACTACAGGTACCAATGGCTACAAAAGTACAAAACCATTGAAGAAATTTCGTTAGAGCTATACAAAACTTCTGGGCAGTTTGAATAAATTCAGATTCTACGGGCTACAAAGAAATATTAATGAAAGGATATTACCAAAGCTCCCACCAGTTATATACCTGTTCAAACAACCGGAAATTGTCACGGCCTCTGCCAAACCAATCAAGTTTTTCACATATCGCAATTATATGATCATGGTTATTCTTCACAGAACTTGTCATGATTGCAACCGGGGTTATACATTGACCTCCAAAGATCTTGAAGTGGAGAAACTCTCTAGCCTGTCAAACAAAGTAGCACCCCCACATAATTATATAACTGCCTATAGAGCTTTATAACAAATTTGAGCTTTTATTAACATAACCAGTCCAAAAATACCATGTCACTTTCACAAACCGGAAAGCAATTGAAAAAACTACTTGCTACAGTGCACTCTCCTTCTAAAACGTAGCAAGATAAAAGTCTGTAAAAACAGGTGTTACAGTAGGGAAAAATCCCCACCAATTTACCACTGTATATTGGTGCAATAAGCTGTAAAAAAGAAAGTATATGCAAAGAAAAGTTTTGTATGCAAAAGAAAAGTTCCGTATGCAAAAGAAAAGTACCTGCAGATCCCGTATCAGCCCTTCCAATAGAGATCTCCCACAGTAAGGAAGCAATGCAGCAGGAAGGGATTCACCAGTATCTGAGTCCACTAAACCAAGACGATCACCCGCACCACCAATTGGATAAATTTCACCCAGTTCTGGCAAACCCTAGAAAAGGTCATATTTCAGTTTGTACCTTATAGCACAATATAGATGTCTTAAGTAATCTGCACTTGAAATAAGAATATCAAAGGTAATCAAATAAGTAATGGTATCCTTATCATCAACTTTTAATTAATGTGGCATGTGAAATAACCTCGATTCCCCACAGAGCTGCTTTAGATGCATACTCTGTATCCTCCAAAAGATTAAGTCCTCTGGGAACATGGAAATCAACAAATTTGTCTTTGCTAGGTCGGTGCATGCGGTCCTTTGAAGATGAAAGGAGCTCCAATGCCATAATTTGATAGCTGAAGCGAATATAGGAACATCAACATATTAGTATAAATCGCAGACATAACTGTCAGATAAATGGAATGACTCGATCACATAAATTAGGTCCATCTAGTTACTGACTGCTAATCAAAAATGTGTTGAAGGCTTGTTATTGCAAAACATGACGCAACTTACAGTTCCATACAACAGTACTTTTAACTTAATGTGACGCCTTAGAGCAACTCCAGTAGGGGCCTCTATATGGGCCTCTACTCTAAAATTTAGAGGCTTGGAGCAAAAATACAACTCCAGCAGGGCCTTCAAATGGATCTGCATTTTGCATAGGCCTCTAAATCTCCCACCAAGCCTCCATTTCTAGAGGCCCTCCAATTCCCCCTCCAACCATGGATCCCGCTAGATATTTCCCATCCATTTGGCTGACAGGTGGGCCCACGGAGAAATAGAGGCCCGAGTTCATATGCCCACCGGAGTTGAGCTGCCCCGCCGCGACGAGGCATTTCAGGAGGAGCGCCTCGCGGGGCTCGAGCGCGCCCAGGACCCCGCGGCTGGGCTCCTCGCCGAAGAACGCCGCGACCCGGGGCTCGGCGTCGAGCGCGCGGAGCCTGTCGCCGGGCGTGCGCGCCGCGCGGAGCCGCGCGCGGGCGGCGGAGAGGCGAGCGATCTCCGCGGCGAGCGCCGGGTCCCGCCGCGGCTGCTGATGCTGCTCGTCGGAGGGCGCTGGCCCGGGCTCGCGCTCGCGCTCGAGCGGCGGCACGGTGGAGACGCGCTGGGAGCGCGAGGGCGGCGAAGGGGACGGGGACGGGAGCGCGGAGAGGAGGCGGCTGCTGCGGCCGCCGCGGCATCGCGGGGCGCGCGGGGAGAAGAGCGACGCGGCGTGGAGGCGGGGGCGGAGGTGCGCGGGCGGAGGAGCGGGAGGGGGCTGCGCGCGTGAGGCCATGATGCTGTGGTGGGGAACTCGGGGAGGGAACGGGCGGGCCGGCGGGTAGAGCCGTAGAAGCGAGAGAGCGGGACGGGGGAGGGGATAAGAGGACCACGCCGTGAGAGCGAAAGGCCGTGGGGGCGGACAGGCATATGCTCTCGGGCGATACGGTACCGTGGCGTCTGGATTCTCGGGGTGCCTGCCCTCTGTGGCTCTGTGGTCTGTGCGCGCGGCCGCACGGCACGGGTCGGCGGAGCCGTGACGGGGACACGGGAGGTGATGACGAGTTGACGACGGCTCGGCGCGTCGGCCGTTTGCATTTTTGATTGGAGGAACACGTGGGCTGTTTCTGGAATGTTTGGGCTTTGTGGAGGCCCATCGGTTTGGAAATTTTGGGCTCAGTCTGTTTTTGATCGTCTAGCTTTGCGTGAGAAGTTGTTCACTCCTATTTGTCCAACTGCTGTTGAATGGATGTTTGCCAAAGAAGTGTGTTCTAGGCTGAGGTTATTTATGATATTTCTGAGCTACTGTCAGGCACCAAGTATGTCACAGCCAATCTGTTCTTTCCCAAAATCTGTAGTGTCTATCTTGCAATTAGGAAATGGGGAACTGTTGCTCATCCTCGCATTGAGGATATATCTAAATTGATGAAAGAAAAGTTTGACAAATACTGGACAGATGTGCATGGTCTCTTGGCAGTTTGCTGCTGTTCTAGATCCTAGGTTCAAACTCCACATGCTCAAAGCTTTTTTCACATCTGTTTTTGGTGTTGATCAAGCTACAATTGAGGTGGATAAAGTTAGGGGTTTGCTGCACCAATTAGTGATTCAGTACCAGCAAGCATCAGAAGATGTTGCTACTTCAAATGGTGGAAACAATAGTACTTCTGTTGTTGCTGAAGGTAGTGGAGATGATGAGTTGTTCACTATTTTCCATCAGTACATGTCTTCACAGCCTGCTGCCTCCTCTCATGTGCGCACAGAGTTAGACCTGTATTTGGAAGAACCAACATTGCCTAGAACACAAGAGCTTGATATCATCAACTGGTGGAAGTAAGGCGGGATCAAGTATCCTACTCTGCAGTCCATTGCTAGGGACATCTTACCTATTCCAGTGACAACGGTTGCATTCGAGTCTGCTTTTAGTACTAGTGGGAGGGTCATCAGTCCTCACCGTAGTCGGCTTGCACCAAGGATGATAGAAGCCCTCATGTGCATGCAGGCTTGGTCTCGTGCCGATATCCTTGGTAAATATGTGCATTCCATTATTTTTACATAATGCATACTGATTTCATGTCATGCTCTACATACTGAGTTCAGCTTTGTTATTTACTGTCATATGATCCAAATTCTACTGCTTTGATGACTTGCAATGAGGAGGAGGAGGAAGTAATGGTATGAAAATATTTACTGTTTTGCTTGCTGCTCATTGACTTGTATAAGTAGCATTGAAATGAATAGTATGTGTTGCTGTTCAAACTTGTGTAACCCTGTGTTATTTGTCTTTGAAGGAGGAAAACGAGTCTACTGTCATAGATTGAGGAGTAGAAGATGTAGCTGGGCAGGATGGCTCCACCGATCAAGATCCAATTGCTCAAGTCAAGCTAGAAGCCAATGAGTCTATTTGCTGCTGCTGCTACTAATTTACCTTGATCTAAACTATTTGCTACGAACAGTATTGTAATAGCTAGTATTTTGCTACTTGGATGGATGCATGGCTCATCTGGAAGCTGGAGGATCCTAAATTCCTGATTAGTGATTCCTCCTGAACTTGTTGGATACTTGGTTGGATGGTTTTATCAGGAACTTCTTAATTCTTAGTGTTGTTGGCGTTTTTATGGTGCTGCATTGTTATGCACCATTGGGCCGGAGGCCTTGTAATAGGTTAAATGGGCCTGCGTGCCATCATGGGCCGGAAGGGCCGTGTATCGGGCTGTGATAGTCCACTTAAGTATTCTCACACTCGCTAGAGAGAACATGAGACAACAACAACACTAAACCTAAACTACTTCGTCTTCCCCTTCGTGCTCGAGACGGCGCCGCCGCCGTGCTCAATCGCCTAGCGTGTCGCCGGCAACCTTCTCCTCCAGTTATCCGTCCGACTAGCGTCGTGACAATTGGTACCAGAGCTGAGTCGAGTCCCGGAGAGAATCGTGGTTCTATCAGACCTAATTTTTCTACGAGATTTGATCCTGGCGTCCGATCCCCAAACCACCATTCCACCAAATCCCAGCCCACCACCGTCGCCGCCGCCGCCGCAACCTCGACCCCGAGGGAAGAAGACCACGCTTACCACAAGGATGGGATCGGCCGAAGACAAGATTGAGCTGCTCGTCACCGAGGTCAAGGCGCTCCAACAGGGGCAACTCAAGATCGCCACCGCGGTCGAGAGTCTCAGTTCGTGGACAAAGCAAGCCGACAAGATCTCCGTCGAGATTTCCACCGAAATTCAAGCTCTCAAGTCGCGCATGCCGACGTTAGAGTCAGCAACACCTGCTACTCCGCCATCGGCCCCGTCGCGCGAGGAAGAGGGGCGGGCCAAGGGCCACCGCGTCGAAACCAGTTTCCAGGGTGTCGCTGCGGGGTCTCGGACCACCCAGACCACCCTGGGCAAGGGTGAGCACCAGGCGCCTAAACCCAGTTCTATTATTGTTGATCTTCCTGAGTCCAGTAATAGGATGCACAACACTTGTTCACCTCAATTTGATTACAAGATGCCTAAACTGGATTTCCCAAAATTCTATGGGGAACACCCTAGGTTGTGGCGTGAGCAATGCGAAAAGTACTTCTCCATTTTTCGCATGCCTGTTCATCTCTGGGTTCCTTTTGCTACAATTAGCTTTAGAGGCAATGCTGCTCTCTGGCTACAAACCTATGAGGCACATCACACTATAGATAGTTGGCCTGAACTTTGCATTGCTGTGGAGCAAAAGTTTGGCAAGGATCTTTACCATAATTATATGAGAGAGCTCCTGAATATAAAACAGACCATAGATGTTTTGGAATATTCAGGCAGGTTTGAACAGGCTAGGCATCGTGTCCTAGTGCATAACAAAGATTTAGATGAAGTATTCTTTGTGCAGAAATTTTTGGATGGCTTAAAATATAATATTAGTAATGCACTTACTTTACACAAACCGAGAACGGTTGATGCCGCTGTGTCCCTGGCACTTATGCAGGAGGAAATTGTGGAAGCCTCACAAAAGAGGTATCTGACCAAGCCATCAAGAAATTTCTCCAAGGCTCATGACAAGACCATACCTATGCCTGTACCACCAGTCTCAGGTCTACTGGGTTCTGCTCCAGTGGACAACAAGACCCCTGTCAACTCTAAAAGGGATGAGAAATTACAAGCTCTAATGACTCAGCGCAAGAAATTGGGCCTATGCATGAAGTGCGGTGAGAAATGGGGCAGAAACCATAAGTGCCCACCCAACATTCCCTTGCATGTTATGGAGGAATTGTTTGAAGCCATTCAAGAAGAAGAGGTAGTGGAAGTGGTCAGTGAAGCTGACGAATCAAGTGATGAGGAATTGCTACATATCTCACTGTGTGCAGCTGAAGGCATACAAGGCCGAAGAACTATGCGTATCCAAGGGCGTATACAACAGAGAGAAATACTGTTGCTGATTGATTCAGGCAGGTCCTCCACTTTTATCAGCTCCAAGGCAGTTCAGGAGTTGAATCTGCCAACATGTGAGGCACCTGCAGCTAAAGTGACAGTAGCAAGTGGGGGCACTATGAGCAGTGATAAACAAGTCAAGCAGCTCACTTGGTGGACACAAGGGCAGACTTTCACAACAACAGCGAGAGTGTTAGACCTGCCATTCTATGACATGATAGTGGGTATGGACTGGTTGGAGCAATTCAGCCCAATGTGGATTGATTGGAAGAGGAAAAAGATGAGGTTCACTTACAACAGCAAAAGAATCACTTTGCATGGCATCAAGGACTGTACTGATAAGTGCACCAAGTTACAAGCCCGCAAGCTCAAGGGCCTTATGAAGCATGGGGGTGTAGCTCAGCTGGTTCAATTGTCTCCGGTCACTGAAGTTCCGTCCGAAACAGCAGTACCTCCAGAAATACAACAAGTCGTCCAACAGTATGAGCATTTGTTTCAAGCGCCATCCAGCTTGCCACCAAGCAGAGCTTTTGATCACCAGATACCACTGATCCCAGGGATGCAACCTGTGAATGTGAAACCGTATCGGTATTCACCAACACAGAAAGATGAAATTGAACGTCAAGTCAAAGAGATGCTAATCAATGGCATTATCAAACCTAGTTCAAGCCCATTTGCCTCCCCGGTCTTATTGGTCAAGAAGAAAGACGGGTCCTGGAGATTCTGCGTCGACTACCGGCAGTTAAATGCAATAACAGTCAAGAACAAGTATCCCCTGCCGATTGTGGATGAGCTATTAGATGAACTTAAGGGAGCATGCTGGTTCACCAAACTGGACATGAGATCGGGTTACCATCAAATTCGCCTCAGTCTTGAAGATGAACCAAAGACGGCATTCCGTACCCATCATGGCCATTGGGAGTTTCGAGTAATGCCATTCAGCCTCACAAATGCGCCAGCGACATTTCAAGCAGTAATGAATACTATCTTCGCGGGGCTATTGCGCAAGTGTGTTCTAGTCTTTATTGATGATATTTTGATATACTTGAAGGGGCATGTGTTAACACCAAAAATTGGCACCTGAAAGAGGCTGACGAGTGGGCCAGACTCGGTAGAAAGATTCCATTCGGCAGGAAGGCATTCTTCAAAGCATTCGGCAAAAGATGCTCTGTGGTCGGGAATCCGTCATCGTTCGGCAAAGGAACTGTTCTACAGTTGGAAACGGAAGCATTCGGGAAAGCATGATGACGTGGATTGAATATAAGGAAGAAGCTGATTTGGTGAAGAGTATGAGATAAATACGGCGCTTCGACTTATTTCTTTGGAAATAAACATTTGTAATCGTAATCGACTAGGAATTGTGTCAAAACCAAGGTATAAATATAGACCCATGGTGATTGTAATAGGGATCGAACAATCATCCAACAAACCGGCCTTGCGCCAACTTTCGAGTCTTTAGTCGTGTCGTCGAGTTCTTCGAGGGGAATCATCGATCCGTCGACCTCCATAAGTATCGACAACCTTGTATCATACTTAGTATCATGCGGTGGATTTAAGCTTGATTCAAGAAGGCTTTCTTGTTAGATCATGAGCCATGCGGTAGGCTAAGGTTTAGCTTGAAGCAAGTTATCGGCTCTATTAGATTTTGGCAAAGATCTAATAGATTCATTAAGTTACCTTGTGTTGTTTGGGTTTTACTTTATGTTTAATTCATATAACACTCTTTTGCCCAATCTAAATTGATTAAAATTCGGTTTTGATCCATTGCACGACGAAATCACGTTTCTCTACATAGCCGAATTCAAGTCAATCTAGATTGCCACGTATCGCGGGTTCAAACTTGTTGATTTTGTATGGATCTTGACAGAGCCGGGTATCATGCGGTAGATGCAGGTTTTTGGGTCGTTTTAGAACTAATCATCCGGTGGATTAGAGCTCGAAATCGATATGATAGGTCTATCAACATCGACAAAGCTTGTTCCTTCTTCATGGAACCCGAGAAACTCTTGCCACCAGATGGTGAAAGAAGGATGACTTGTCAAATAATATTGGGACAACTCAATTGAAGATATTGGATATATCTCGGATAGTTGAAGACATGGATTTCAATGTGGATTTCATGTGGATGCAAAGCAAAGCAAAACTTAAAGCGGCTAGATAGGATTGAAGGGATCAAACTAGATGGCTAGTGACGAGGTACTAAGCGAAGTGAAGGACAAGAGTCGTCTTGTGGCCGAGGAACTTTGCTAGGGTGAAGGAACTAGTATTGTGGATTGATCCCTAGGCATTAATCAAGCCATAACTAGTGAAGCAATGCAATGCATCTGATCATAGTTGAATCATATGAAGAAGTGGCTTATGAATTGGTATGGATTGGTGATCATATACTTAGAAATTCTAAGTCACTAGCTCAAGTGAGATTCGCTCAGCAAGAAAAGGATGTTGAAGCCCTTAAGTTGATATTGATCAAGCATGGCATCGATGAAGACATTGAAGCTCAAGTGGAGAGTTCATTTATTATTTGCAATCTTGAGTATAGGTATGCCGTACTATCAAGAGGGATGCAACGCTAGTTGTTTGACTACACACCAAAAAGTGCTTATAGGTCAACCCATGTGAGATAGCCTTTGAGAAGAGTGTTTTGGGGTTTAGTGTGCTGAAAGTGCCAAAACCAGGATGACCGGTTTTGGAAACCAGGATGACCGGTTTGGGAGCTCAGAGGGTAACGGCTAGTTTTATTCAAAAACCGGTGTGACCGGTTTTGGAAACCGGTGTGACCGGTTTCTCCCGGGTAATAACGGCTAGTTTTTGGGTGTGGGGGTATTTATACCCCTTGGCCTTCTCCTTTGAAGGCTGCTGGTTCCATTGGGTCCCTTGAGCGTCCAGAAGCACTTCAAGCACCAGCAAGCTCTCCCCAAGCCTCTCTTTGTGAGAGTTGGTTGAATTTGTTCATATCTTTGAATTTGGGTTGAGAGGGATTGTATGAGTGAGCAATAGAGAGCTAGAGAGCTAGCAAACTCAGTGAGGAGTGAATCCATAGCTTGAGCACTCGAGGTTGAGGTCTAGCAACTCATTGAAGATCCAAAGTGGTAAATTTGTATTGTCCCATATCTTGGATCTTGCTTTTCATATATGTTTTGGCAACTCACCATAATATAGTCTAAATTCCTTTATTTGATCTTGATTGACTCAAAACTAGTGCATGTGAGCCTCTCCTACACAATACATATGATAGCATCCACATATGCCTCCACGGTCCGCCC
>OAMR01000197.1:1625355-1635881 GCA_900205405.1 Echinochloa crus-galli | reverse complement strand
GAGAGGAAAAAAAGATAGAAAAAAAGAAAGAAAAATAAAAAGGGAAAAAGAAAAAAAGAAAAAGGAAAAAATAGAAGAAATAAAATTTGAGATGATAGTTATAGATGGTTGAGTAAAAAGAAATGTGTTTGTTAAAATGAGATGGTAGTTGGAGATGTAGAATAAAATATGTGGTAGTTGGGATAGAGGAAATGTATAGAGGAGAGATGAGTGCTGGAGAAATCGAAATAGAGGAAAGAATCTTGATGACTAGGATAGAATATTCCGTTTAGAGGAATCAAATAGAGGAAAACGAGTGCGGATAGCCTTAGGCTGACCGCACTGGGCTCAAAGGAAACAAGAGCGCTCTGCACAGCATGACATTCCTTGATGAAGAACAGCGTCTGCTGTGTTCTTCGATCGTTCTCTTTTATTCTTGTTTAGCTTGTGGACTTGTAAGAACTATTTGTGTTATGTTTGGTGTGTGCCAAGTGAGAACTTTTATTTGTAAGACTTATTTATGAATTATGCTAGTGTGATGTTGAGCTATGTTATTTCATATTATGTGATGCTTGGTGAAATGTTATTTTTCATTTTAATTGATGTGGATATCTTGTCATATGCATCACGATGGTCTTTATCACACTTTGCACTTATATTGTCACACCAAGCACTAGTTCTCACAAAAACATGTGCATAGGCATTTGAGGCCATTTGAGTTGAACATGCACATGTTTAGGGGGAGCTTCTCAAGAATTTTATTTGGTGCTAAACATGTATTTTATTCTAGAGTGCCTCATGACTATATCATGATTGATTACATAAAGAAAGGCATGACGGTTAAGGCAAGAAGAGAAAGGGAGAAAAATCCTTTCAATAATAGAAGAGGGAGAAGTGTTGACTACCGCTTCCAAACTAAGTTTCATCAAGATTTTTATGTGAGTGCTATACTAAGCAAGACACACAAGGTTGCTCGCTCACGATACATAGATTGGAAGAAGTTTGAGGAGATGGGGGATCCCATATTTGATGAAATCATTGATGAGTGCAAGAAAAAGGATGTGTATAAGATAATGGGTTTTCAATGCAATTGGAACACCGAAGTGATTGCCCAATTCTATGCTACTTGCTATTGGAAGGATGATGATGCTAGAGCTGAAAATAGATGGGTTCATTGGATGACTGAGGGAAAATGGTACAAGATAAACTATGTTGAGTTTGCACATTTGTTTGGTTTTGGAAAGAAAGACTATGAGCATCGTGACAAGATACACATTGGGCCACACCTTCCCAAGAAAGATATGAAGGATATGTACATGCCTGGTCAAGAGCACAACTTTGGTGGACCTAAAGGCTTGATCCCGTTCTTTGGTTATCTTAACAAGTTCTTTAGGAAGACTTTAGCACCTAGAGAAGGTGATGCTCATAACATGACAGCTTATCTGAGGAACTTGCTTCAAGCCATGTTTCCTAGTCAACCTGAGTTTAGTGTGTTTGATTTCATTTGGGAGGAGATGAAGGATATTTCAGGGTCACCTCAAAAGAGTTGTGGTTATGGTGCTTATCTCATGTACATGATTGAGAAGAAGACCAACAAGAAGTTTGAGTGTGACTATGTGCATACAGCGATTGATATCGGAATGGATTTTCACCCCGGACCAACTTTAGCTCAAGTCTTGGGAGCAAGGCAGCAAGCCACAGCTCAAGATGATGTGGCTGCCTCAAACATTCCCTTACACATTCCTAGTGCACCTCATGTCTCTCCTCGCTCTCGTTCTAGACGTGGAGGCTCTAGGGAGACGAGTTGGGAAAAGCCTCCTTCTCCACTAAGAGAAATGTTCAATTTAATCTTTGGAATGTGCAAGTCCACAAATAATGTGGTGCACAAAGAGAGGCAAAGGAGAAAGAAGGATACATTGAGATTGAAGAAAATTCAAGAAGCAACTTGTCCAAATGATCCTCCTTCTCCCATTGGCTCCGAAGGACAGCAAAGTGAGCCTGAAAATTTGGAGCCGCTCAACACACAATTTCAGCAAGAAGACTATTGGGGTCAATTCTATGGAAGTGGATCAGCTCCTAGTTCTACCTTTGTCAACCCCACTTATGTTGCTCCCACAGCTCCTTCATTCATGCCACAACCATCTTCCACTGCTCCACCATATGGGTTTGACAACTTCTCATCTTGGATGTTTGGACATGATATTGGTGATCCGGGTCAAGGAACAAGTGGACATGGAGGACAACATGATGACGATGATGATAATCAGCAGTAGAAGCATGCATTTGGACTCCCCAAATACCCTTATTGGTGATGGATGACAAAGGGGGAGAAGATCTTGAAGATTAAAGCTTCTCTGCATTTCTCAGTAGTTCTGTCCAGGCAAACTCGGAGGTTCCGGATTTCAAATCCGGAGGTTCCGGATTTGGTGTGGTATGCCACATGCCATGTAATAAATTCGTTTTAGCTCATGTGGACTTGAGAATTTATGTAATGTGTGCTATTGTGTGGTGAACCATGTTTAGATGCTTTAATTTAAGACTTGATGCATGTTAGTGTGATAAATATAAATTTGCTTGAAATGGTGAAATGTTATTTTATCAGTTCTGTCTGCATGTACCCGGATGTTCCGGATTTCCTAACCCAGATTGCTCTTTTTTAGAATCATGATTGCTCAGAACTGACGCATTCTTGTGCAAGTGTTGTCAGGATACATGAGGTCTAGATTAATGGAATTATCTTTGCTGCTTTGCTGATTTCATATAATTCAACCTTTTCTGGTCACACATGAAGACATTTGTGATCAGGATAGTTTGGTTGCAAATACCTGAGCTTTTTATGATTTGTTGACTCCATTTTGTAAAATAGTAAGGTTTTGGCATGGACATAATTGAAGGTTTTTCTCGTCACACATGGTATGTGATCAGGCTAGTTTGGCTCCAAGTAACTGAGGATTTTATAGTAAGCTTGCTTCATTTTAGAAGATAGCAAAGTTTTTGCATCATTATTTATGACGAGGAAACTAACTCTGTCTGCTAGGTAATTGAAGTTTTTCTATTCATGCATGGCATTATATGCAACTTTGGTTAACTTGTAGGCCATCTGAGGATGGCAGTCAATGGGACAAGGTCACAATCAAACTACAAGAATGGTATGGCACGCTTCCGGATTCGAAAGCCCGGGCCACGTTTGAAGCCAGCTTTGTTCGGCTTGCTGTGTGCTTGGCGTGAGGTGCGGATTTTACGTCAACACACTTTTTGGCACGCCCGGTGGGACACGCACAAGTTTTCAAGATGCCTGAGTTGAGCGACATTATGGACGTTACTTTGGAAGAATTGTCTGAAGAGCATTTTATATTTGAACTTGAGTATAGGTATGCCGTACTATCAAGAGGGATGCATCACATGGTGTTTTGGTTAAGTCTCAATGCTCAAGTAACCTATGTAAGTTGAGAGAGACACAAAAAGCCTCACGTGCACGTTGGTAGTTTTTCTGTATGTATTAGGAAGTTCCGGATTTCACAACCCGGAGGTTCCGAGTACATTACATGGGGTTGTAACGGCTAGTTGAGTTTGAAATTCCGGAAATTCCGGATTTGTGTACTCGGAGGTTCCGGGTACATGTGAAGCTGGCAACGGCTAGTTTTTTGGAGAATGTAGTATTTATACCCCACGACCTCCACAGTTGCAAGCTGCTGCTTCTGAGGTTGCTGTGGTGCTTCCCTGCTGTTCAAAGCTAAGCTAAGGCCAAGTAAGCTCTCCCCAACCTCTCTTTGTGAGATTGCACATTCAAAGTGATATCCTTGTGTTGGGTTGAGAGAGTGATAGCTTGAGAGAGACATTGAGCATAACAAAACCTTGAGCATTTGAGTTCGGTCGAAATCTCGCGATTTGCATTTGTTACTCTTGGAGCTTTGGCTCCTAGACGGCTAGGTGTCGCCGAGAGCATCCAAGCAAGCTTGTGGATTCGCCTCGGAAGTTTGTATCACCCATCCTTTGTGGATTTGCTAGTAAGTGCGCTTAGCTCCTTGGTGGTGACTAAGTGGAGGAAAGTGGCTTGGCGTGTATAAGCCCGCCTTTCGTAGGCCCTCAACGGAGACTAGGAACCACTAAGCTTGTAGCTTGTGTAGCTCATGCAGTGGGTCTGAACTTCGGTATAAATCCTTGTGTCTCGTTGTGTTTGATCATTGTCTTGTGGATTTGAGGAGATCTCCTTGCTCTTGGAGAGATTGTTGTTTTTGTTTGTGCAGGAGCTTCGCAAACCTGCTCAGGAACTCTCTCTGAGTCACAACTACATTTGGGGTTTGAATGAGCTAACTTTCACTCGCACTATACTTATCGTGTTCACTCTGCTCTGTATGTACTCGGAAGTTCCGAGGTGCAAAACCCGGAAGTACCTAGTACATACAACTGGTCTGTGTATACCCGGTAACTCCGGATTTGCAAACCCGGAAGTTTCGGGTTAACAGCCAGTGAATTTTATCCGCTGCATTTGAGTGAAATTTGTAGGTGCGCCTATTCACCCCCCCCTCTAGGCGACATCACGGTCCTTTCAATTGGTATCAGAGCTTGGCTTCACCTCCAAGCTTAACCGCCGTGAAGAAATGATGTCGACATCCTATGAGATGTGTTGGGCTGGTGCTCTCTGATGTCTTACGGTTTCTTGCGTGCAGTGTTTGATTTTTGTGTTTGCTCGTCTTTCCTTCAACTCCAGTGGGTCCGGAAAGTTGTTATTTCTATTTTTATTTTGTTTCGTCTAATATTAAACTTACATCACAACTCTTGCCATACTTTTTTTAAAAAAATAATGAACTTGTAGGATCTAATTATCACAGTAGAACAGTACCCCTTCGTTTCAAATTATAAATCATGTCCTCGTCAATTCGCGTGTCGCCGCCGCCTCCGCTGGTACCAACCCCGGCGACCAACGCGAGCCGCTCCAGCATCTTTCGCCGCATCGATTGTCTCCGACGACCGATCTCGCCGGCCCTTGATTAACACAAGTGTATGTGAACCAGGCTCTTGGTGTGCATTGACACCGCGTCTCCAATTTGGTTTGCCTCACAATTTCCCTTCTAGCACATATATTTGCTTCCGCTTCGATCTACTTGGTTGTGCTTTCCTTGTGTGCAGGGGCTTGGTGAACCTGCTAGAAATCATCTACAGAAGAAGCTTACCAAGTTTGGTTTGTGCTAGAACTCGTAGAGGGGTTGTATTTACTTTGCTGTGGTTCTCAGTCCGAAACCGGTCTGACCGGTTTCCCAAACCGGTCTGACCGGTTTTGGTTCTGACTTAGTCATTTTTCCAGCAAAAGTTGATCCGGAGTATCCGGAGGTGTTGCGGAGTCTCCGGTCCTAACCCCGGAGTATCCGGCATACCATCGGAATATCCGGAGTTGAACTGGCGGAGTCTCCGGGCTTAACCCTGGAGTATCCTGCTTACCCTCGGAGTATCCGGAGTTGAACTGACAGGTTTGTTTTAAGTGTTGGAAATTTGCAGAATCACCTATTCACCCCCCCTCTAGGTGACATCACGGTCCTTTCAAGAGTATATCATGCGGTAGATTCATCTATTCTTGGTTGGTGGTGTGATTTCAAACAAGTTGTATCATGCGGTGGATTAACTTGTTTGTTTTTATGCTTGACGGGTTTGAAAGTACCTAGACATGCGGTAGACTAGTGCTTTTAAACCTATGCGTTCTTGTTTATTAGAGATTTATGATCATGCTTTTCACATTTATTATGCCTCATTCTCGTTAATCGGTTGTGATTAAGTACTGCAGCCATTATTTAATTAAATACCGATCTTTCATCATGGTGACATCATGCGGTCGGCAGTGTACTTCTTACATGCTTTGCCAATTATGTAATGAATGCTTCAATTGCTGACAGATAGCTTGTTCGTAGCTATATGTCATTCAAATTTGGCTTTGCAAAGCCGTAGATATGGAACTGTCTGGTATCATCCGGCACGTTCCAGGTTTTTATCTAAACATTTTCTTCCTGTCAGTTTCAGGGAAAATTGACTGGCACGCTTTGGATTCAAACGTTCACGTGTGAAGCTAGCTAATTCGGCTTGCTGTGTGCTTGGCGTGAGGAGCTAATTTTACGTCAACAACAGCAAGACATTGGAAGACCATCAACGCCATTTGAAGGAAGTGTTTGACATTCTACAACAGCTCCAGCTGCTTCTCAAGCATTCCAAGTGCTCTTTTGCCCAACCCCAATTAGAGTACTTGGGCCATATTATTAGTGGTCAGGGAGTTGCCACTGATCCAGCCAAAGTCAAAGCAGTACAAGATTGGCCAGTCCCAACTGATGTCAAGCAGTTAAGAGGGTTTTTGGGCCTTTCTGGATATTACAGGAAATTCATCCGTAATTACGGATTACTCAGCAGATCTCTCACTGAACTGCTTAAGAAGAACACACCGTTCCTATGGACACTACAGCATCAGCAAAGTTTTGAGCAACTTAAACAAGCCTTGATATCTGCACCTGTGCTTGCTCTGCCAGATTTTGCTAAAGAATTTACAGTGGAGACTGATGCATCTGCTACTGGTATAGGTGCTGTGCTGATGCAGCAAGGCCACCCAATTGCCTATTTGAGCAAGGCCTTGGGAATGAAAGCTCAAGCACTATCTACATACGAGAAAGAGTGCATGGCTGTCATCTTGGCAGTAACTAAATGGAAGTCTTACTTGCAGCAGAAAAAGTTCACTATACTAACTGATCATAGAAGTTTGGTTCATTTGGGGGAGCAGAAGTTACAGCAAGGCATGCAGCAGAAGGCATTCATCAGGCTTTTGGGATTACAGTACCAAGTCTTGTATAAGAAGGGATTAGAGAATAAGGCAGCAGATGCCTTATCCAGGAAAGAAAGTCCCACTGACTCTGTCATGCAAGTGAATGCTATATCTGTTACAAAACCAAAATGGCTGGAAGTAGTGGTTGAGGGTTACCAGCAGGATGAAGCAGCTAAATCTCTGTTGGCAGAACTGGCCATTACTGGTACTAATGCAAAGGGATACTCATTGTCTGATGGCATCATCAAGTACAAGGGTAGGATCTGGTTGGGTAATCGTACTGAGGCTCACAAGGCTATTATGTTGGCACTGCACAGCAGTGGATTAGGTGGCCACAGTGGTATCAAGGCAACATGTCAGAAGATCAAATCCCTTTTTGCTTGGAATGGTATGAAACAAGATATTACTACCTTTGTCACAGCATGTGAGGTATGCTCTAGATCCAAACCTGAACACAGTAAATTGCCGGGTCTGTTGCAACCACTACCTATCCCTAGTCATGCTTGGCACACTGTCAGCATGGACTTTGTAGAAGGCCTTCCAAAATCCAAGTCTTATAACACTATTTTGGTGGTAGTTGATAAACTGTCCAAGTATGGTCACTTTATTCCATTAGCCCATCCATATACAGCCTTGACTGTGGCACAACAATTTCTGAATCATGTGTATAAATTGCATGGCCTTCCACAAGTAATTATCTCGGACAGAGATAGAGTGTTTACTAGCACACTGTGGCAGGAACTATTTAGGCTGTCTGACACAACTTTGAATATGAGTTCAGCATACCACCCACAAACAGATGGTCAGACTGAACGTCTGAACCAATGTCTGGAGACTTATCTGCGCTGTATGGTTCAAAATTGTCCAACTAAATGGTCTGATTGGCTTGCCTTGGTGGAGTATTGGTACAACACTACATACCACTCTTCCCATGGCAAAACTCCATTTGAGGTTCTCTATGGCAAAGCTCCCCGGCACTTTGGCATTTCTGCTCAAGATACATGTACTTCGGCAGACCTGGACACTTGGTTACAGGAAAGGCACAAGATGATGGAACTCATACAGCACAACTTACTACGAGCCCAGCAAAGGATGAAGTCTCAGGCTGATAAGCATCGACAGGAGCGGGTGTTTGAAGTTGGGGATTGGGTGTACCTCAAGTTATAGCATTACATCCAGCACTCCGTGGTAAGAAGATCCAATAGTAAATTATCTGCTAAGTATTTTGGGCCATATTTGATCTTACAGAGGGTGGGCAAGGTAGCTTACAAATTGCAACTACCGCAAGGCAGTAAAATACACCCAGTTATTCACATCTCCCAACTGAAAAAGGCCTTGCCTCCCAACACATCAGTCGCCACAGATGAACATCTCCAGCTGCTATCTGAAGACACTGTGCTGCAACCTTCTAAGGTACTGAGCTCTCGCCTTCATCTTATTGGCAATTCGGCTGTTCCTGTTGTTCTGGTGCAATGGGCTGATTATCCAGAGGAGTGGTCTTCCTGGGTGTGTCTCAACACTATACGTCAAGAGTTCCCTGCTTTGTTGTCCGGCTATCATAGTGGTTAATCTGGCATCTTGAGGTCAAGCTGCAAGTTAAGCGGGAGGGAATGTTATGCACCATTGGGCCGGAGGCCTTGTAATAGGCTAAATGGGCCTGCATGCCATCATGGGCCGGAAGGGCCGTGTATCGGGCTGTGATAGTCCACTTAAGTATTCTCACACTCGCTAGAGAGAACATGAGACAACAACAACACTAAACCTAAACTACTTCGTCTTCCCCTTCGTGCTTGAGACGGCGCCGCCGCCGTGCTCAATCGCCTGGCGTGTCGCCGGCAACCTTCTCCTCCAGTTATCCGTCCGACTAGCGTCGTGACATGCATGTTTAATTGTATTGTGTATTTGTGTGAGGATCGTTGAGATCCGGAGTTTTTTTTAATATAAACACTTCCCCACGGGGCCCCAGCGGGGATCAGGGAATCGCGGGGATCAGGGATGGGGACAATATTTGCCCCGTCAAGCGTCGCGGGGACGGGGATTGCCGCTGGTTCCGGGGGTCGGGGCGGGGAGGGGAGTCGACTGTTGCCACCTTGATCCGTGTGTGTGATTGTGGATCGAAGAAGGAAAAAGTCTTTTTGCCATCCCTCAGCTATTAATAAGACATTCTCAAAAAAAAATTACACAAGTCCGACTTTCATCCCTCATCTCTAAAATCGGATGTTTGTGGTCTCTCAACTCTGAAATCTGGTTGTTTTTTATTCGGTTTTCAGAAGTGATTTTGGAGGGGGTAAATTGGACTTTTATTAAGAGTTCGAGGGTGTAAAATAGTCTTTTTTGGAAAAAGAAATTATGCAAAAAATCTTCAAAAAATATAAAATATGGTTTAATCTTAAAAAGTTATAGAAATTTTGTTTTAGACTAGAAAAATATGAAAGTACTTCTAAATTTTACCTAAAATCATGTTTTATGCCTAAAATATGCTTAAGTCCGACTTTCTAATTTTGTTTGATGCCTAGTTTCTTGGTATATCATGGTCTGAAAACATGATTTCAGAAAAGATATAAAACTAGTCTCGTATTTTTCCGATCTAAAACATTTTTTCTTTGAAATTTATAAGATTAAACTAGACTTTAGCTTTTTTAATAATATTGCAATCTTGAGTATAGGAATGTCGTACTATCAAGAGGGATGCAACATTAGTTGTTTGACTACACACTAAAAAGTGCTCATAGGTCAACCATGCGTGATAGCCTTTGAGAAGAGTGTTTTGGGGTTTAGTGTGCTGAAAGTGCCAAAACCAGGATGACCGGTTTTGGAAACCAGGATGACCGGTTTGGGAGCTCAGAGGGTAACGGCTAGTTTTATTCAAAAAGCGGTGTGACCGGTTTTGGAAACCGGTGTGACCGGTTTCTCCCGGGTATAACGGCTAGTTTTTGGGTGTGGGGTATTTATACCCCTTGGCCTTCTCCTTTGAAGGTTGTTGGTTCCATTGGGTCCCTTGGGCGTCCAAAAGCACTTCAAGCACCAGCAAGCTCTCCCCAAGCCTCTCTTTGTGAGAGTTGGTTGAATTTGTTCATATCTTTGGATTGGGTTGAGAGGGATTGGTTGTGTGAGCAATTGAGAGCTAGAGAGAGCTAGCTAAATCAGTGAGGAGTGAATCCATAGCTTGAGCACTCGAGGTTGAGGTCTAGCAACTCATTGAAGCATTTGTTACTCTTGGAGGTGAAGCCTCCTAGACGGCTAGGCGTCGCCGGTGAGCCACCAAGGTTGTGGTGTGCCACGGATTGTTTGTGCAGGTGTGATCTTGCCTCCTTCGGGAAAAGATCAAGTTAGTGGAACCGAGGAGATAGCTCGACCTTTGGGTCACTAAGGGCTTCCTCAACGGAGACGTAGGATTCGCTGCGCTTTTGGGCGGCCTTTGGGCAACAGCGAATCTGAACTTCGGGAAACAACTCGCTGCGTCTCCAATTTGGTTTGCCTCACAATTTCCCTTCTAGCACATATACTTGCTTCCGCTTCGATCTACTTGGTTATGCTTGTCTTGTGTGCGGGGACTAGTTGGGCCTGTTTGAAATCATCTACACAAGCACCTCATCAAGTTGCATTTGTGCTAGAGCTCAAAAAGGGGGCTAATTTACTTTGTTGTGGTTCTCAGTCAGAAACCGGTCTGACCGGTTTCCCAAACCGGTCTGACCGGTTTTGGTACTAACTTAGTCATATTTCCAGCTAAAGTTGTTCCGGAGTATCC
>OAMR01000197.1:1603998-1623736 GCA_900205405.1 Echinochloa crus-galli | reverse complement strand
TGCCATCATGGGCCGGAAGGGCCGTGTATCGGGCTGTGATAGTCCACTTAAGTATTCTCACACTCGCTAGAGAGAACATGAGACAACAACAACACTAAACCTAAACTACTTCGTCTTCCCCTTCGTGCTTGAGACGGCGCCGCCGCCGTGCTCAATCGCCTGGCGTGTCGCCGGCAACCTTCTCCTCCAGTTATCCGTCCGACTAGCGTCGTGACATGCATGTTTAATTGTATTGTGTATTTGTGTGAGGATCGTTGAGATCCGGAGTTTTTTTTAATATAAACACTTCCCCACGGGGCCCCAGCGGGGATCAGGGAATCGCGGGGATCAGGGATGGGGACAATATTTGCCCCGTCAAGCGTCGCGGGGACGGGGATTGCCGCTGGTTCCGGGGGTCGGGGCGGGGAGGGGAGTCGACTGTTGCCACCTTGATCCGTGTGTGTGATTGTGGATCGAAGAAGGAAAAAGTCTTTTTGCCATCCCTCAGCTATTAATAAGACATTCTCAAAAAAAAATTACACAAGTCCGACTTTCATCCCTCATCTCTAAAATCGGATGTTTGTGGTCTCTCAACTCTGAAATCTGGTTGTTTTTTATTCGGTTTTCAGAAGTGATTTTGGAGGGGGTAAATTGGACTTTTATTAAGAGTTCGAGGGTGTAAAATAGTCTTTTTTGGAAAAAGAAATTATGCAAAAAATCTTCAAAAAATATAAAATATGGTTTAATCTTAAAAAGTTATAGAAATTTTGTTTTAGACTAGAAAAATATGAAAGTACTTCTAAATTTTACCTAAAATCATGTTTTATGCCTAAAATATGCTTAAGTCCGACTTTCTAATTTTGTTTGATGCCTAGTTTCTTGGTATATCATGGTCTGAAAACATGATTTCAGAAAAGATATAAAACTAGTCTCGTATTTTTCCGATCTAAAACATTTTTTCTTTGAAATTTATAAGATTAAACTAGACTTTAGCTTTTTTAATAATAATTCTTGAAAAAATATTTGCATAACCTTTTTAAAAAAAATATTTTACGCCCTCAAACTTTCAACCGGAGCTCACTTTACCTCACCTAAAACCACTCTCAAAACCGCTGAGGATGAGAAACAATTGGTTTTCAGAGTTGAGGGACTAGCAACATCCGGTTTTAGAGATGAGGGACGGACTTATGTAATAGTTGAGGGAAGGCAAAATGACTTTTTCCATCGAAGAAGCTTGGTGGGTATTTTCGTCTGCCGTTAGGCTTGGCATATGTTGAAGATTGCCAGAGAAGAAAGAAGGCCCAACGCCTTTCAAAGTTTGGGCTGAGCTGGTGGTACCAAATTGGACGAAGCATGGGCTGGACAATCTCAGTGTCCATTTCGCTGGTCCAAAGTTACAGATAGAAGTAGAGATAAACATTGAGCTCCATTCGTCCTGTCTTTGGTTTCCGTCAAAAACTTCAATTCAAACTCTGCTCTCCGACCAGAAAACAGGGGCAACTCCGAACGTGCGATTGTGGGACACTTGAGCTGAACCACCCTCGCGCGTTTTCGCTGTCCCAAACTCGACGGACACAATTAGTGACACCGATTCCGACCAAACGATATGATGTCCCAATGCACAATTGATGACACCGTGGTTTCAAATCTTCGGCGGGCCTAATCTCCTGCCTCTCCCACTGGATATATAAGGTAACCGGGTTACCCGCCCCGTGAACCCACGCCAAGCGCATCGACCTCGCCTGCCCGCGTAGCAATGGCGCGAGCCTTAGCCGCCGTCGCGTCCCTCCTCGCCCTCCTCCTCCTCTCGTCGCCCCTGTCCGCCACGGCGGCCGCCATCCCCAGGCACGATATCCCTGCCGTGTTCGCGTTCGGGGACTCGACGCTGGACCCGGGCAACAACAACGACATGCTCACGCTGGTGCGCGCGGACCACGCGCCCTACGGCTGCGGCTTCCCGGGCGGCGCCGCCACGGGCCGCTTCTCCGATGGCAAGCTCATCACCGACTACATCGTGGAGTCGCTCGGCATCAAGGCTCTCCTGCCGGCGCACCACGACGCCGGCGCCGACGTCGAGGAGCAGGCCACGGGGGCCAGCTTCGCGTCGGGCGGGTCCGGCATCGACGACCTCACGGCGCAGACCGCCATGGTGTCCACGTTCGGCTCCCAGATCAGTGACTTCCGGGGCCTCCTCGACAGCATCGGCGCGCCCAGGGCCAACGACATCGCCAACAGGTCGCTCTACGTCATCTCCGCCGGCACCAACGACGTCACCATGAACTACTTCATCCTGCCCACCCGGACCGGCAGATTCTCCACCATCGACCAGTACAGCGACTACCTCATCGGCAGGCTCCAGGATTACATCGAGGTGCGTAATACTCGTAAGATGATCATTGGCTGATCGATCTATTCTTTCTTTTAGCTAATCGATCTGTGGAGCGATAGATTAATGCATGCTACATTATTGCTTGAAGCCAATGGACTTTGATCGCTAATGCTGTAGTGAAATATACTTACTAACAATATAATGCAGACCCTGTACAGTATGGGAGCCCGGAACTTCATGGTGGCCGGGCTGCCGCCGGTGGGGTGCCTCCCGGTGACGAAGAGCCTCAGCAATCTGGGGTCCGGCGAGTGCGTCGCCGACCAGAACGCGGCGGCGGAGCGGTACAACGCGGCGCTGCAGGAGATGCTATCTAAGCTGCAGGCCGCGTCCCCCGGCGCGACGCTGGCGTACGTGGACGTGTACACCCCGCTCAAGGACATGGCGACGCAGCCGCAGAAATACGGTGAGGAATAGCAGATATATAGACGCAGATTGATAAATTAAATGATAGCCTGCTGCAGGAACACAAAACGGATTGCGCCTGCCGCTCATCAATGGAGGCATCTGCTGACTCTTTTGCCGTGTCGCTATGCGTTGCAGGCTTCACGGAGGCGGGGCAGGGCTGCTGCGGGAACGGGCTGCTGTCAATGGGGATGCTGTGCACCAGCTTGTTGCCGCAATGTCAGTCGCCGGCACAGTACATGTTCTTTGACTCGGTGCACCCGACGCAGACCACCTACAAGGCGCTCGCCGACCACATCGTCCAGTCTCATATCCCCAAGTTCATCAAGTGAAATACATAGAGTTAGATAGGCTAGGTATGGTAAGAACTGGCATTTGTATACGGAGCCTGTTCGGTGCTTACGGCTTATTTAGCCGGCAGATGTTTTATAATGGTGCCATGTCACTTACCTTAAATATAATAGCCTACTCGTATAATAGTTCGTTGTTGATATAAACTACAGCATTAATATAAACCACAAATATAATAGCCCACTCATACCATTAGATTGGCATTGCAGCAAAACAAGGTGACAAAATTTGTGGTAGCGAGAGCATCTCCAGCAGCACCATTGGCTAGAGATCGTTGCTGCCTTGAAACATGGAATCAGATCACATGTCTCTCTGAATGCAGTGGGCGACTAAGCAGAGATACACAAAGATTTCTGGTAAATTAAACAGCAAAAGCAAGTATTGTCTTGCATGCTAAATTAACAGAGTAAATACTGGGCCGGGGCGTTCTCGACAGGTCTTACAAGAGCCTAACAATATGCCTGAAACATCCTCCAGACTTCCCCAAAATAACAGAGTTTGTTGTTAGCGAAGCAACATGTCTCTCTGAATGCAGTGGGCGAGTAAGCAGAGATACACAAAGGTTACTGGTAAATTAAACAGCAAAAGCGTTCTCGACAGGTCGTCTTGCAAGAGCCTAACAATATGCCTGAAACATCCTCCAGACTTCCCCAAAATAACAGAGTTTGTTGTTAGCCAAGCCCCCCAACCCCAAACATTCTCCGGAGTTTCTCCAAAGCGAAAGGTTCACCCGCCACCTTAACCAACTGCCAGAATGACTTAGACGCCAAATGAAACTTCAGTAGTGCTGAAAACAAAATGTGTGGAATGTTAGGGACATGCTTGAAAACCACATGAAGAGGAAGAGTGGTATGGGGAAAATAACAATTTGCTGGGTTCAGCATAAACAGAATTATAAACTAGTATTACCAACCTAGCACCTTTACCAATGAACTAGTGCTTACTGAAGGATGATATGTTCATGTTCATTACAAAGTAAAACAGCATGTTTTACGTCAGGTTTGTTCACAAGTGATAATATTTTACGACAAATGATTATACTGCTGGGGCTCGACATAGTGGCATAATGCCAAGGATGGACATCTTTCATTTTCTTAAAAATTATGACAATCTTGTAGTTCACAAACTAGCAGCAATTTCATGTATAATTTTCTTAGAAGAGAAGGAACCCAATTAAAATTAAAGGAAAATCCGGATGGTGAGGCCATCTCCAATATCTGAGTTAGCCTTAGTTCTTTGGATCTAGGAACAATAAGGAGCATGCTTCAACAAAAGTGATCCGCCACAATTTAGATACAAGCCTAACCGATGACAATACATTAACGCCTCACATAGATAGCATAAACAGACTGTGAAACTTAACTAGTATCACACGTTCTAATGAAACGCCAACAAGGATGTAACCAATTAAAAACTTGAATTAGAAACATAGTTGTTGTAACTTCAAAATTCTGCTGTCTTTAAGGAGTTTCTCCCATTCGCTTTAAGAAAGAAAAAATAGTACACAAGAGGAAATTGTTTCTTGAGTTAAGGCAAGAACATAACTTCAACACGAGACCTCAACCACCAGGCGCTTAAGCCCAATGTCAGGAGGGCAGTGCTAGATAACTAATGAATTTGGCAAAAACTTAGCCCAGCTTCATGTAGCACAAAACATTAACTTGTCAATTATGTGGATGGAAATGCCAAAACAAAGGGGGGTCCACCCTGTCAATGACCATAATCCTGTACTTCTACCATTAGCCTACACGGGTGTCCCAACTAAATATAGGGCAGTCCAAAGAGAACCAGTTGAAAATAGCTATTTGACTGCAGAGTATATAGTAACCCTCAGAAATTTCCAAGTAGACTTACATGCGGTACACATCATCTCTTTTACCCTCTGCCTGGAAAATGTCTGCCAAAGTCTTGTTTTCAGCATCTCCCTTCTTGCCTGAAAGAGGTCATTCAGTCATGCTTACAATGGTAAAAGAGTTTATAAATTGGTACACAATACTAACACAAAACAGATTGTAGCAGTTTGGATTTCTCTGCATTGAATATAAGGTTTTGAATCAGCAAATAAAACTGATTGCACAGATCAGGTTACAAACATTTGAGCACAGATTTATACTGACTGGTAGTCTGAAATGCTACTATTCACTAGGTTAGCTAAGACAATGTGGTTACCTGGAATTGGGCTTGATGCTAGCCCTGGCGTAAGCACACATGGAAGAAAAAAACTGGAGGAGCACTTGTTTGGACGAACTTCGTCTAACGGCGAAGCTCCAGTTACTTTCTTCCTGCGCATGTCCACAGCAAGCGTCATCTCTCTGTCGATTGACAGGTAGACAACGTCGGCGTTCAGCGGATCAATAGCGCCAAGCAACGGAGCCGGACAACCGGCGCCGCGGGACAGAAGAGCAGCAAATGGCACTTGATGGTCCAGAGTCCAGCAGCCACTCTGCTCGTCTAGCGTGAAGTACTTGATCAGAAATGGCTCCTCCGCGGACACCTCGGCGTAACGCAGCCTCCCGTCGCTGACCCCCATACGGCGCCGCTTGATCAGCGTCGTCATCTCGCCCTTCTGGTCAGGAAGCATGCTGCCAGCCGGCAGCTTGATGGAACAGAGCTGGGGCCGGTCGCTGAACGGGTCGGCGGAGACGGCGCCCCAGCTGACGTCCACCCACCACAGGCGGCCACCAAAGGCGAGCACCTCGTGGTTCTGGTCCATCCGCCGCCCAGGCGGCAGCGGGGACGGCAGCACCATCCTGTCCCACTCCCCGGTCTCCGAGGCGAACCGGCGCCAGACGAAGCGCCGCCGGCCACCAACGCCGCATTCGTCGGCGAGCTGCGCCACGGCGTACCTCTCGAGCGGCCCGTCCCGGCGGGCGGCCTCCGTGATGATGCCGAGGTACTGGTGGCCCGCGTTCATCTCTTGGCCGTCGAAGTCCGGGAGGCGGAACACCTCGCCGCTGATGGGGTTGCAGACGAAGCGAAAGAGGTACTGGTACACGACCTCGAAGGGGCGGGACCTGGCGAGCACCTCGATTGGGAGGTCCAGCTGGGCGTGCGGGCGGAGCCTGTAGCGGAACTTGAAGGGCGTGAGGAGGAGCAGGCCGTCGGCGCTGGCGGCGTGGGCGACGCTGCCGTAGGTGTCAGTGGCGCCCTTGACGTGGGGACAGAAATCTCTTACTGCAGAGTACAAGAACAATAGGAAAAGATGGTCTCATCGTCTTGCAACCAATACAGCATGTAGTTTATATGATGGTACTTGGCACATGATGATGTTCCAAAAATACGGTGCAAGCAAGTCGCATGGAAAGAAAAGGATAGACAGGTTACAAACATTTGAGCACAGATTTATACTGACTGGTAGTCTGAAATGCTACTATTCACTAGGTTAGCTAAGACAATGTGGTTACCTGGAATTGGGCTTGATGCTAGCCCTGGCGTAAGCACACATGGAAGAAAAAAACTGGAGGAGCACTTGTTTGGACGAACTTCGTCTAACGGCGAAGCTCCAGTTACTTTCTTCCTGCGCATGTCCACAGCAAGCGTCATCTCTCTGTCGATTGACAGGTAGACAACGTCGGCGTTCAGCGGATCAATAGCGCCAAGCAACGGAGCCGGACAACCGGCGCCGCGGGACAGAAGAGCAGCAAATGGCACTTGATGGTCCAGAGTCCAGCAGCCACTCTGCTCGTCTAGCGTGAAGTACTTGATCAGAAATGGCTCCTCCGCGGACACCTCGGCGTAACGCAGCCTCCCGTCGCTGACCCCCATACGGCGCCGCTTGATCAGCGTCGTCATCTCGCCCTTCTGGTCAGGAAGCATGCTGCCAGCCGGCAGCTTGATGGAACAGAGCTGGGGCCGGTCGCTGAACGGGTCGGCGGAGACGGCGCCCCAGCTGACGTCCACCCACCACAGGCGGCCACCAAAGGCGAGCACCTCGTGGTTCTGGTCCATCCGCCGCCCAGGCGGCAGCGGGGACGGCAGCACCATCCTGTCCCACTCCCCGGTCTCCGAGGCGAACCGGCGCCAGACGAAGCGCCGCCGGCCACCAACGCCGCATTCGTCGGCGAGCTGCGCCACGGCGTACCTCTCGAGCGGCCCGTCCCGGCGGGCGGCCTCCGTGATGATGCCGAGGTACTGGTGGCCCGCGTTCATCTCTTGGCCGTCGAAGTCCGGGAGGCGGAACACCTCGCCGCTGATGGGGTTGCAGACGAAGCGAAAGAGGTACTGGTACACGACCTCGAAGGGGCGGGACCTGGCGAGCACCTCGATTGGGAGGTCCAGCTGGGCGTGCGGGCGGAGCCTGTAGCGGAACTTGAAGGGCGTGAGGAGGAGCAGGCCGTCGGCGCTGGCGGCGTGGGCGACGCTGCCGTAGGTGTCAGTGGCGCCCTTGACGTGGGGGTGCGCGCCGAAGTCGAAGACTTGCTCGGGCATGGTGAAGCGGGAGGGGGAGGGCGGCGGGGCGAACGAGAAGGCCGCGCCTCCCGGGAATGGTTCCGACCCCTTCCAGATGCGGTGCATCAAGGCCCAGGGAGGGCGCGAGTCCGAGGCGGCCGTGGAGAGGGCGCGGCGGAGGCGGCCGGACGCGGACGCGGACGCCGCGGCGGCGAGGGAGCGGCGGAGCAGGAGCTGCATTTCGGCGGAGGGGGGAGGAAAGGGGGAAGAGGGTTTTGCGCTGCCGGAGAGAGGCAGTGGTGGTGGAGTGGAGAAGCCGAGTGGGTTCACGGGGTCTTGGTTCACGGAGTACTGCAACTCTGACAGCAATGGCGTAGGTGGAGAGGACGCAGAGCCGTTTGTTCCGTGGGCTTCTTCCACCGAGCGCCCGGTCTTTTGCCCATCGGTGGCAGTTTGGCATTCGTTGTGAGGTCCGGTGCACGTAGACGCGGTGCGTGCATCACGAATAGCGAGGCTTCCCTGCAGGAAAACGGGAGGGAGGAAGGGAAAAGTTGCCACCCTTTCGAGCACTTTTGCTTTTCATTTTTTATCCGACCGTCAGTCATACCAGTGAATCGTGCCGTTTCTGTACTTCTGGAGTCTACTTTCAAATCTCTCTCCTCATGTATGAAGTACTAAATATGGATAAATAAAAAAACTAGTTGCATGGTTTCGATGTACACGACGAGACGAATCTTTTGAGCCTAGTTAGGTCATAGTAGGACAAAGTTTACCACAAGCAAATAAAAGTGATACAGTGTCTGATGTGACTTTTTCATTTCACTTTTCGCCTTTTCTGAGAAAACACCCCATGAAGAATTTTGTAGCTGTCGATTACATGTTCATATTGGCAAATACCCCGAGGCAGAAGGCGTCTACCTTGATCATTTAGCACATATCTGATCAATAAACTTTGTATTAAGAGTTATTTTCAAAACTAGTGTCATTGCCGCACATTTGTTGTTTTTTTAGATCCTCATCACTAGTTTCCCGCCAAAATGTTCTGTTCGTTGGGCCTGGGAGGCTGGGCAACCCCAGGTAGCCCAGGAGACATCACCTCGAGGCCCAACTGAACAACGAACAAGCTGAAGGCCACATTCCAAATTACACTCCCAAATTTACTATGTAAGAAGAAGATTTCCCATCACATAACATGCATGGAGTACTAAATGTAGATCAAATCAAAAACTAATTATACAGTTTTGTTGTGCTCTGCGTGACGAACATTATGAGCCTAATTAATCAACTTTTGGATAATTTTTCACAGATACAAACGAAATGCTATAGTGGCACAATGATTACGAAGTGATATCATACTCCCAAATTTACCCTCCCAATTCTAACATCTAAACAAGGCCGAAGTGCTGAACACGTTGGTTAGGTACAGAACTACTCTGTACATATACATACAGGGCACCAAGGAAAACCACCCAAGATACACTGTCCATTGATCTCCTAATTAATGATACAAGTCATCAGAAAAAACATCCACAAATTTCTCACTCGTACAACTGGAGGAGGTTATTTTATTACAGACAAGCTGCAAAGCAAAGCATTCGGGAATAGCTGAAAATGTGATCACAGAAATCTCTTACTGCAGAGTACAAGAACAATAGGAAAAGATGGTCTCATCGTCTTGCAACCAATACAGCATGTAGTTTATATGATGGTACTTGGCACATGATGATGTTCCAAAAATACGGTGCAAGCAAGTCGCATGGAAAGAAAAGGATAGAGAAAGGTAAACCCAAACTTCTCCAAATTTCCCCTATAGTGAGAGCTCCCACAGACATCCATCACCTTCTTAATGTGTCAGACATCTCTGGCAGTTGATTTTTCAGAAACCTGGAAATCAAGTAGTATAGGTTAGGCCCCGTCTGAATAATCATAGACACAACAGAACAAGTAATCGAATTATATAAACTTTGACTAACAAATGGGAAACAAAATACACATGCTTATTATTTAAAAGTTGTATCAATTGATTCACATTTCAAATAGCTTGCTATACGAATTAATTTTGCAGCGGTTGATGATATGATGTATTATAAGACTAAGAGTAATTGATGGTCAAAATATACATCTAAAGATTTTTTCCAAATCCTAATACACCTTATAAAAAGAAATGTAGGGAGTACATGCATCAGCAGTGCATGAACATTTCTAGTGCTTGTCTACAACTTTCGTTAGGAAAATAGAAATTGAAATCTTCCTGTTAGCTTGTTATTTTGTAATTTCCTGGGAACATGGTTTTTTTAATATTCTAGTGGTAGATATATTTAGGACCAAGGAATGAGAGTGGCTCAACATGATAACAAGACTTAAACATTATGTTTACAGACACAATTTTAAAGTTCGCACTTGATCATGTCTACTGGTTCAGAAAAAAAACAACTCCAGAACAAAAACACAAGAATAGAAAAGAGGAATCATGTATCATTTCATTAAGAATAAGAAAACCTTAATTCAAATCCGGAGGCTGAGAGCACCACCCGACAACTGGGCTAGCCTTAGTTCTTTGGAAGTTAGAACATTAAGCAACAGAGGTGATCTGCCACAATTTGGGTAAAATCAATGACAACATCTAGCACAGATAGCATAAACAGACAGCAATGTGTAACTAGCATTATATGTTTCACTGAAACACCAAGGACACAACCCATGAAAATCTTGTACTAGAGACGAGAACACACAAGGTGGGCATTTATCCTTTATCAGCATGTCTACTCGGGGAGAGCGTTGTAACTTCTACATTCCTCCCGTTAGCTTCAAAGAAGAAAAGAGAATGCACACAAGGAACTTGTATCTTCATTCTTCAGTTAAAAGGAGAGCACAGAGAAGGACCTCAACACACATGACCAAAACCACCGTCTACCGTTAGTCCATTTGGGTATTGGACATGATATTCTTTTTAAGGATGTAATATTGGACATAGAAAGAGAACCAGTTGATAATAGCTCATTGGCTGCAAAGTAACCCTGAGTGATATTGTTTTTCCAACACATAATTGACACGACACGAGTGACCACATTCTGAGGAAATGCTCCAACTGTTTCCTCATTATCACTTCTTGCCAAAAATAATAAAAAGAAGAGTGAGACTGCATCCATGTTGGCTATTGTCACATCCGTATAGAACTGGACCATTGTCCAACATTCATAGTAATATGTTTAACAAATGTACCAGGAGTTAAGCAAAGCCCTCAAAACCTAAACAACTCCAAAGGAAATTACAATTCATGCATCCGCAAAGCCAAACAATGCCCAAAACTTTAGCTAGCATAAACCCAAGCCAGAATCGTAGCTCGGGATTGGACCGCCATCAAGTATCAACTGCCTAGTGCATCCCTTCGCAAAAAGAGAGTTCCTAATCCATCCTGACATGTCAATTTTCAGAAACCTGGAAAGCAGATACTAATCATTAATTAGGTGGATATGTGGACAATGTTACAAAAGAGAATGACTAGTATGAAGAAGTGAAAACGTTGTTGGTTCTTTATGAAGCATAAAGACAAGCAAAGGACCCTAGTATAATAGTACTATAATCCCATATATAACTTTGGAAAAAACAGAACATTATTCATTTGTTCACACTGCATATATTATATCCATTTATTGATTGTGGCAGAAATTATGAACAGATCAGTTGTCAAGAACAAGAGGCAATACAAGTTTAGTTCACTCTTATGATGATTACTCGAGGCAATAATTCATGATGATGACAAGGCTGGGCTTACTTCTATTGACCCAATTTCAAGTTTGTAATAAGTGATGCCTAGCAGGCTGGCAGTTCAAATAACAACTATAATCTACACAACTGATACCAGGTCTATACTCTAGTAAAATGTGATAGTGATTACTTTTTTTTTGAAAGGAACGGCAAAAGCTTTGCTGTAATTTTTATTAGACGAGAAAAGAGCACAAAAGAAAAAGGAAAAAAAACAACAAAACGTCATCACCCCGGCCATAAACACGATAGTGATTACTTTATGCTCATGCACAGTGGATTCTAATGTGCAACCACAAGACTGCAAATAACGACCATTGTTCAGGTAGAAATACTTATCAAAATAGCAATGATTGAGTGCATGGTTCTAAACTAACAACACTTTTCGTCAAAAAAAAACAACACAAATGGTATTTCAGGAGTGGAGTGAAAAATAACTTGACAAGAATGTAACATCCCAGACATGAATTAAACAAGGAGAGTTAGGTTCGGAAAGTACCAAATGACGAATTTAGTGCTTCACTTCAATTCTTCTTGTCCCTGTCTATACGGACCAATACGTCTGACAAAGTCTTACCTTCAATCAGACATAAAGGGGATCGAATAATTATACAACAGGAAAAAAGTGTCTTTACCAGATTAATTGAGTTTGCTACTTTTCAAATTCCAAGTGCTTGAAACTAACTTATTTTTCAATCGACATTCTAGGCCCTTGAATCGAGATGGGTTGAGGTGGACAGATTTGATCAAGAGCCAAGAATGATGATTAAAAGATGCATTGGTTTCAAGCACTTGAGATATAATCATATCCTATATTAGTAGTTGAACTGCCAAACAAAACTGATATGCTGAACAATAACATAGCATTTTCAATTTTAACAATAGCACATTATCCTCAATGTCTAGCATAAAAATATATTCAACAAAGAAGTAGCAGACACTCCAACGATACCAATTTCTACACAGAAAAAGTACTTATGACATGAAAAGCATGAATCCAAGAAACGATATATGTATAAGTAGCGCCGTGCATATACAAGAAAACCTGTGAGATTTAATCACCTGCAGGAGGGATCCGAGTGTATCCAAGCCATGGTGGGAGGACACATGCTTTAAGGAAAGCCGAGAAAAATGCTGCTGGGCCTCCACGATCACCTGTCATTACTGTACTTACGAGCACCTTCCCCATGTCCATGTCTACAGCGAGAGCAAGATTGCCATAGATGACACTAGAACATCATGCGCGCCCTATCGTGATTCCAATTCAGAACCTCTGAGATAGGTAGCTACTTCATGAGATCAAATCGTGTAGATAGGCAGATAGCCTATGCAAATTAGCTCCGACGAACAAATCGTGCATATAGTCGATGACAATTTAGAACAAACAATAAAGGTAAATAAAAGCATGAAAGTTAATTGGAAGAACAAATTCATGGCATATATAACATTTGCTCAGTAATAAAATCCATAGTATCGATGCCATTTGGTGTAGCATATATCAATCTATTAATAGCATATCTGGACACCATTGGTAGCACTGACCGCATGGCTTCGTGCACCCCCTACTATGACCTTATATAAGTATAAAACTCAGTACTATTCTTCAATCAATGATATCAAGCCTTTGCAAGGCGTGGGAGACGCACACAAGAAAAGGTAGTAACAACTTCAGGCCTCCAGACATTTTTCCTTGCAGTTAGAGGTGTCTTGAAAATCTGCAACTACCCCTTTAATCATACTCTACGGACATAAAGCGGAGAATTGGCTGGGAGGATGTATTTCTCCAAAATATGACTACAAACCATGAGTAAATCTTTTCGCATGCCTTTTAGATGCAAAACTACTGGTTCCCTGCAGAAAGATAAGCAAGTGGTTCCCTGCAGAAAGATAAGCAAGTGCGGTTAACAAGTAAAACAAAGATCTTCAAAAGCAGTGGACCTCAGTTTATTCTTGCATTGTGAATATGCGATCCTCTTTTGCACTGTTCGGCTGTTCTTCTATAAAGAGAGACATTATGTCTCTGATGCATCTGTTTGGCATAACTATATGGTTTGCCAGTATGTACTACATTTTGTTTCAGTTACATCCTTTTTTGATTTTATAAGCCGGTAGACAACTGACCTGAATGGTAGGTGTGATTTTCAATTATAATTGCTATGCTTCAACTGACCTAAAGATCATAAAGCACTTTATCCTATTTCTTTGATAGTTTTGTTAAACAAAGATGGTAGTGCATCTACGGTCACATGAATCTTGAAATTAGAGTTAATGCAAGCCACAGCACTGAGGGGCAGACCCGAGCAAAGTATAGGATGATGGCAGCACTGGAAGATCAAATTTAGTTAGAGTCAATCAACAGCAGTTACTTAAATCAAGTATTCATCCAAAACTCAAAAGATACTTTCAGGGAGAGTGAGACAAGATCAAAATAATAGTAATTCTAACCATCATTCATCCATTGACATTTAGTCAGGAGTAAATATGCATCAGAAGAGTAGTGTAATAACAACCTTTCTGGCTTGTTTCATGGAGGGCCGGTCTCTGCCAGAGCCACAGGCTTCTGGAACCAACACACCAATTTGGAGTGTCTGCAGCCACTTTGACATACAGAAAATTAGTTGTCTCTCTGTCAGTAGATTTCGGACATCTTGCAAGAAGTCAATTTCTCCAACAATCATCATTAGGAAGATGCATCACCACCTGTGTGTTGCTCCCACCATAAACAGCACAACTCTGTTACACAACACATGACTTTTTTTTTCCTGCTGCAACAACAATAGAAGCTTTAGCAAGGACATACCTACAGCACTTGATGGCTCCCATCTTGAGCTTTTCATGTTGTACTCTTGAATGTAAGTCGCCGTAGCAGTACCATATTGATATGCTGCTGATTTTATCATCAGGGGACAATCATTCTCATCGGACACACACTCAAAAATTGTGTGAAAGGAAACAGATTATTTCTCAGTAAACTATTTTAGCTTTTGATTTCTTTCTTTTGACTAAGCTTGCCCCAGCAGTCCAATACATGAGGAAAAACCTTTTGTCCAATGAAGATTTGTAACAGCACGCATCATAGCAGAAATAAAGAATAATAGAAGAGCAGAACTCATTGCTCATCTTGGGGGCACAGCAAAGTTCAGCAAGCCGTAGGGTGTTTGCCAGCATCCAACTCCCGGTGAGACCGTGAGGTAATCAGCACATCCACAAACATACGGAGTATGCATCTAGTTTATAGTATGGTTTAGGGAGCAGCGAAGGGTGAGGGAGGACACACAGGCACACATGTAGGTGCACAGATAAACAAATCCACATCTTCAGAAAGGAGGGAGGAAAAGAGGACGGACAAGGGAGTAGCAGACCTTGCAGTTGCAGTTGCAGGTAGCCAACCAGGGAGCCACGAAGGCAGCGCCTGGCCTGCCGTCGTGCCGTGTTGCTGCCTACTCACCCGGTCCATCGCCGCCTAGCATGGCCACCACGGAGACTGACGAGATATGCAAAATCTCCGCGCCACTGGACCTCGTGCGGGTCCACGAGCTCCTCCAAGCCGCCGAACTCTCGCGGCTTCCCTTCGGTCGCTCCCGCCACACTGTCGAGCTCGCGTGGCTTCCCTGCACTCAAGCAACCGCTAGCCGGCAGTCCAGGCGAGCAGCGATAGGCGGCGGCGGGTAGAAGAGAGGGAGGATTGAGGCTGGGAGAGGATTGGGAGGCGCTAGAGAACCACCATGGAGCTTGCCGCCGCTGCCGTATGTGCGATGTGCCGATGGGGACGGGGGATTGGATCACTGGGAGGGGCAGAGAGCGAAAGACGGGAGGCCCCCAACTGCTCCGACGGGCGATGGCATGGGCCTGACATCGGCATGGAGAGGGAGAAGGCGAATGCGCGTACGGGAGAAGCGGCGAGCTGAGAGAAAGAGAGGGGCGCACGCACATGAGAGAGGGAGCGGCGCTGCCTGCCCACACTCCACAGGTCCGACTCCGATGGGATGGAACGGCGGGTTTTTTTTTCTTCGCTTATTAATCTGCACCCCGTCGCTGGCTATGGGACCAAGTCTGCTGAAGGCCCACAGACCAGCGTGACCAAAGTAGCTGTGTTGTTTTTTCCATTCGGTAGTATTCGCGCGAGAAGTCAGCAGGACCTCGCTTTTTCGACGTGCGCCTCCAGTGACCCACGACAGCTTCGATTGCTACATGATGGTCCTCTCGCACGGCAGATGAGCGACGTGGCGGGCTGCGAATGGGTGAGGACGCGCAAAACGCGGGCGTGCGAGCTTGCATGTACGGATTCACTCTTGTACGGATCCACGATGTGCAGCCTAAGCCCCCAGATCCCAAATTCCACTCCTAAATTTACTATGTAAAAAGAAGATTTTCCATCACATCAAAATGTCATAGTATGTATGGAGTATTAAATACTAATCATAAGAGGGACTAAACTTCCAAACGCCTTTAACTAAAGGGTGACTAAAAAGTTTAGTCCATAGTCAACCATGACCCAACTTTTACTGACTAAAATCCCCCTCTTCTCTAATTAATTGTATGGGCCTGCATCCCCTAGATATTGCTGCCGCAGGAGAGCTAGAAGCGTGCGGAAGGGCCTAGCATGTGCAGTACGTGACGCGTGGGGGAGAGAAGGGGAGGGGAAGAGAGAGAAGGAGAGGTAGATCTGATTTAAATGCTATTTAGTTCACCTTCTAAACAGGGGGTAACTACTAAATGTCATAACATGCATGGAGTACTAAATATAGATGAAATCAAAAACTAATTGCACAGTTTTGTTGTGCTCTGCGAGACAAACATTTTGAGCCTAATTAATCAATTTTTGAACAATTTTTCATAAATACAAACAAAATGCTACAGTGGTGCAATGATTACGAAGTGACATCATACTCTCAAATTCACCCTTCCAATTCTAACATCTAAACAAGGCCTAAGTGATGCCCAGAACAGAGAGAAGGCTGAGGCACCGCTCCCACCACTGCAGCTACCGGTGCCGGAGCCAAAAAAATTTGGGAGCGGAGCAAACACAGGCTTCGGTGCTATCTTTCTAAAGAAATATTTCTTTGTCCGGATGGCCAATAACAGCATGTGCGGCTGAGCAAGAAAGAGCATAGCGCTGTTACTTTTTTATTTTTCTATTCCCGGTTTGACTCTGCAAGCGATGCCTGTGCATTGCAGGGCACTTGAGGAGCGACGCTCAAATTTGATGGTGGGGCCCAATGTTTTTTTAGGCTTCACTCCACATTGCGGAGGGCCTTAAGGAACCCGATACGTGGGCCTTGTTTAGATGTTAGAATAGGAGGGTGAATTTAGGAGTATGATGTCACTTCGTAATCATTGCGTTATTATAGCATCTCGTTTGTATTTGTGGAAAATTTTCCAAAAATTGATTAATTAGGCTCAAAATGTTCGTCTCGTAGAGCACAACAAAACTGTGTAATTAGTTTTTGATTTCATCTATATTTAGTACTCCATGCATGTTATGACATTTTGATGTGATTGGGAATTTTTTTTTACATAGTAAATTTGGGAGTGGAATTTGGTATCTGTTGGCCATGGTGTGTGTGCGTTCCGTGGGTCAATAACTCCAATCCGCGGTGTTCCCTCCTGTGTTCCTGCATCAGCCAAGATTGGGCCAAGCGCAACCTGGTGCTCCAGCGTCCAGCCGTCGTCGTCAAGGGCATAGGAGCTGAGCACGAAAGGCTCCTTCTCGGTCACCTCCACGTAGCGCAGCCTCCCCTCACTGACCCCCATGCGCCGGTACATGCCCTGCGCCGCGATTTTGTTCGTACCAGCCACCGGGCACACGCTGAACCTCGGCAGCTCGACAAAGCTGAGCTTTGGTCGGTCTCTGAACGGGTCGGCGGAGACGGCGCCCCATGTCAGATCGACCCACCACAGCCGCCCGTCGAAGGCCAGCACCTCGTGGTCCAAGTGTATCAGCCGCGGCCGCGGGAGCGGGGACGGCAAGCCCACCAGCTTGTCCCACTCCCCTGTCTGCGAGAAGAAGCGCCGCATGACGAAGCTCCGCCCCTCCCCTTCGCCGTCGACGCTGAGCTCAGCGACGGCGTACCTGTCGGGCGGCCCGTGCCCGCGAGCGGATCGGGTGAGGATGCCTTGGGGGTGCCAGGTATGGTAGGACCTTCTTCGTGCCGTCGATGTCCGGGAGGCGGAACATCTGGCCGCTGAGGGGGTTGCAGACGAAGCGCGTGATGTCGGGGTCGATGTCTGATGCCTCCAACTCCCGGCGCCCGTCGCCGGAGAAGATGAACAGCACTCCTTTGGCACCCAAGAACGCACGCACACTCACTAACTCCGATGAGCACACCCATAACGCGAGGAACACCGCATGAACTCGCGAGGAACACAGGAGTTTTGGTGCCGCTAACCGACCGGCGATTTTCTGTTTAACTGAATGTATAAATACAAGCAAATGGGTGGCCATGTAGCTACGACGCTGCGGTCATCTCGCCTCCGTTTTTGTCGTGCCATCCCACGACTGAAGACTTGATCTCCACCTCCCCTACACCTAGACTCTGAACGAGAAAGCAGGAGAGCCATTGCATGAACACATGCGCTGCAACGGCTTTACAGACGCGCTCAAAGATGAGCTCCTTTATTCTAGCTACTCTAGACACTACACTAAGCCAGGATTATCCAACAATCTCCCCCTAATCCTGGCTTGGTTCACTTGATCTTGACGACTCCAACTCTGTCACGAAGTTCACAGAACCTTGCTCGCCCGAGTGATTTCGTCAAAATGTCTGCAAGCTGCTCCTGCGTGCTTGCATACTCCAAACAGATCCTCCCATCTTCAACACATTCACAAATGAAATGGAATTTTGTGTCAATGTGCTTACTTCGATCATGCAGGACAGGATTTCTGCTCAGAGCGATTGCAGATTGGTTATCCATCTTCAACACAGGTGGCTGGATCTTGACCCCAACAATGTCGCCCAGCAACCTGGTCAACCACACAGCTTGGCAGGCTCCTGCTGCCCCTGCTATGTACTCTGCTTCACATGTGGAGAGTGCCACTGTCTTCTGCTTTTGTGAGAGCCAGGAGATCGGCATTTCACCTAAGAAGAAGATTACCCCAGTAGTGCTCTTCCGTTCATCTACATCTCCCCCCAAATCACTGTCACTGTAGCCTGTCAGCTTGTTGTCGCCCCTTGATAGCTTTGGAAAGACAATGCCGAAATCCACTGTGCCTGCAACATAGCGCAACAGATGTTTCACAGCACTAAGATGTTCCTGACGGGGCTTCTCCATGAACCTACTGACATATCCTACAGCAAAAGAGAGATCTGGCCTTGTATGAACCAGGTAGCGCAGACTTCCCACCAAGCTGCGATACATAGTTGCATCCACCCCTTCTGATGTGCCTCTGGCAGATAATTGAAGTCTCGCCTCCATTGGAGTGCTACAAGAGTTGCAGCCCTCCATCCCTGCCTTTCCCAGCAGCTTCTTGGCATATGCGGCTTGCCCAAGTGTGATGGCCCTAGTGTCTTGCTTCACCTCTATCCCCAGATAAAAAGAGAGAAGTCCGAGGTCACTCATCCGGAATGCCCTCCGCATCTCCTTCTTGAATGCCTCTATCGCCACTGGATTAGCACCTGTGATGATTAGATCATCAACATAAACACCCACCACCACTCGAGTCTTGCCTTCCCCTCTGACATACATGCCATGTTCACTAACACATCGAGAGAAACCCATCTCCTGTAGACTGCAGTCAAGTTTGACATTCCAAGCACGTGGAGCCTGTCTCAGACCATACAGGGCTTTAATCAGCTTCAGCACCTTCCCCTCATGCCCTTCTGCCACAAAACCTGGTGGTTGCTGGACATAAACTTCTTCCCTGAGTTCACCATTGAGAAAGGCTGACTTGACATCCATGTGAAGCTACTGCAAGGAGCATCCTGATGGACTCCATCCTGGCTACAGGGGCGAAGACTTGACACCCTTGCTGTGCAGCTACTGCAAGGAGCATCCTGATGGACTCCATCCTGGCTACAGGGGCGAAGACTTGACACCCTTGCTGTGCAGCTACTGCAAGGAGCATCCTGATGGACTCCATCCTGGCTACAGGGGCGAAGACTTGACACCCTTGCTGTGCAGCTACTGCAAGGAGCATCCTGATGGACTCCATCCTGGCTACAGGGGCGAAGACTTGACACCCTTGCTGTGCAGCTACTGCAAGGAGCATCCTGATGGACTCCATCCTGGCTACAGGGGCGAAGACTTGACACCCTTGCTGTGCAGCTACTGCAAGGAGCATCCTGATGGACTCCATCCTGGCTACAGGGGCGAAGACTTGACACCCTTGCTGTGCAGCTACTGCAAGGAGCATCCTGATGGACTCCATCCTGGCTACAGGGGCGAAGACTTGACACCCTTGCTGTGCAGCTACTGCAAGGAGCATCCTGATGGACTCCATCCTGGCTACAGGGGCGAAGACTT
>OAMR01000197.1:1562497-1603219 GCA_900205405.1 Echinochloa crus-galli | reverse complement strand
CGGCTGACGCCGCGGTGGGGTCGGGGGCTCCTGCCGGCGCCCCGCCGGCGTCCTCGACCTCCCGCCGCCGAGGTTGGGCAGCGAGGACATGGCTTCCCCGGGTCGTAACCGCTCTGGTACCACTTGATGCCTCCAACTCCCGGCGCCCGTCGCCGGAGAAGATGAACAGCACTCCTTTGGCACCCAAGAACGCACGCACACTCACTAACTCCGATGAGCACACCCATAACGCGAGGAACACCGCATGAACTCGCGAGGAACACAGGAGTTTTGGTGCCGCTAACCGACCGGCGATTTTCTGTTTAACTGAATGTATAAATACAAGCAAATGGGTGGCCATGTAGCCACGACGCTGCGGTCATCTCGCCTCCGTTTTTGTCGTGCCATCCCACGACTGAAGACTTGATCTCCACCTCCCCTACACCTAGACTCTGAACGAGAAAGCAGGAGAGCCATTGCATGAACACATGCGCTGCAACGGCTTTACAGACGCGCTCAAAGATGAGCTCCTTTATTCTAGCTACTCTAGACACTACACTAAGCCAGGATTATCCAACAATCTCCCCCTAATCCTGGCTTGGTTCACTTGATCTTGACGACTCCAACTCTGTCACGAAGTTCACAGAACCTTGCTCGCCCGAGTGATTTCGTCAAAATGTCTGCAAGCTGCTCCTGCGTGCTTGCATACTCCAAACAGATCCTCCCATCTTCAACACATTCACAAATGAAATGGAATTTTGTGTCAATGTGCTTACTTCGATCATGCAGGACAGGATTTCTGCTCAGAGCGATTGCAGATTGGTTATCCATCTTCAACACAGGTGGCTGGATCTTGACCCCAACAATGTCGCCCAGCAACCTGGTCAACCACACAGCTTGGCAGGCTCCTGCTGCCCCTGCTATGTACTCTGCTTCACATGTGGAGAGTGCCACTGTCTTCTGCTTTTGTGAGAGCCAGGAGATCGGCATTTCACCTAAGAAGAAGATTACCCCAGTAGTGCTCTTCCGTTCATCTACATCTCCCCCCAAATCACTGTCACTGTAGCCTGTCAGCTTGTTGTCGCCCCTTGATAGCTTTGGAAAGACAATGCCGAAATCCACTGTGCCTGCAACATAGCGCAACAGATGTTTCACAGCACTAAGATGTTCCTGACGGGGCTTCTCCATGAACCTACTGACATATCCTACAGCAAAAGAGAGATCTGGCCTTGTATGAACCAGGTAGCGCAGACTTCCCACCAAGCTGCGATACATAGTTGCATCCACCCCTTCTGATGTGCCTCTGGCAGATAATTGAAGTCTCGCCTCCATTGGAGTGCTACAAGAGTTGCAGCCCTCCATCCCTGCCTTTCCCAGCAGCTTCTTGGCATATGCGGCTTGCCCAAGTGTGATGGCCCTAGTGTCTTGCTTCACCTCTATCCCCAGATAAAAAGAGAGAAGTCCGAGGTCACTCATCCGGAATGCCCTCCGCATCTCCTTCTTGAATGCCTCTATCGCCACTGGATTAGCACCTGTGATGATTAGATCATCAACATAAACACCCACCACCACTCGAGTCTTGCCTTCCCCTCTGACATACATGCCATGTTCACTAACACATCGAGAGAAACCCATCTCCTGTAGACTGCAGTCAAGTTTGACATTCCAAGCACGTGGAGCCTGTCTCAGACCATACAGGGCTTTAATCAGCTTCAGCACCTTCCCCTCATGCCCTTCTGCCACAAAACCTGGTGGTTGCTGGACATAAACTTCTTCCCTGAGTTCACCATTGAGAAAGGCTGACTTGACATCCATGTGAAGCTACTGCAAGGAGCATCCTGATGGACTCCATCCTGGCTACAGGGGCGAAGACTTGACACCCTTGCTGTGCAGCTACTGCAAGGAGCATCCTGATGGACTCCATCCTGGCTACAGGGGCGAAGACTTCATCACAGTCTATTCCCTGCTGCTGAACATAGCCTTTTGCGACGAGACGGGCTTTGTACTTGACAACAGCTCCCTGCTCATCACGCTTGATCTTGAATACCCACTTCAGACCAATTGCCTTGTGTCCCCTTGGAAGCTCCACCAGTTTCCAGGTCTTGTTCTCTTCAATTGAGGCCATCTCCTCTTTCATGGCCCTGAGCCATGCCTGATCAGGCTTGGCCTATTCAAATGTGGCTGGTTCCCCATCACCTATCGCCACCAGCAACTCTGCTCCAACTCCCCCGGACTCCACTTCCCCCATCATGGCAGCCCCTCTGCTCAGAACGTTCTCAACAGTCCTGAAACGCAGAGGCGCACCCTCTTCATGGTCGTTGTCGAGGTCGAGGCTCCCGCTTGGTGGTGACGCGAACTCGACCCCTGGTACAACAGGATCAGGATCCCCGTCCTGGCCCTGCTGTTCTGGAGTAGGCGCACCACTGTGCACGCTCGGTGCAGCTGGAGTGCGCGCCCCAGTGGGCGCGTCCGTGTCGCTGGTGTTCTCGCCCTGCTCGGTGGTGGACTCGGCGCCCCCGACGCCGCGCGTGGCGCCGCTCCAGCTTGAGGTGTTGTCGGTGTCGCGCCGGGAGTGTAGATGTACTCGTACTCGACGACGAATGGCTCGTCGTCGTCGCCCGCGCTGCTGCACGCACCTCCTTCTTCCCAGTTCCAAGCTCGCCCTTCCTCGAAGACGACATCCCTCGACACGTGCACACGATTGGTGATCGGATTGTACAGCTTGTAGGCCTTTGTCCCCGCCTCGTACCCGATGAACACCATCGGTGTGCTTCTATCATCCAGCTTCCGCAGGTGGTTTCCCGCTGCCTTGACGTGCGCGACACAGCCGAACGTGCGAAAGAAATGAACGGCGGGCTTGTGACCATACCAGGCTTCGTATGGAGTCTTGCTCTCTAGTGCTCGAGTCGGCGCCCGGTTGAGGATGAACACCGCCATTGTCATAGCTTCTCCCCAGAGCTTCCCAGGGACCCCCATGGACTTGAGCATGCACCGTGCCATGCCAAGCACGGTCTGGTTCCGGCGTTCCACTACGCCGTTTTGTTGCGGCGTGTACGGCGCCGTGAGGTGTCGCTGGATCCCCTTGCCGGTGCAGTATGCTCCAAACTCCCGCGCCGTGAACTCGCCGCCGCGGTCAGTGCGCAGCGTCCCCAACCTACGCCCAGCCTCCGCCTCCGCCCTTGCCTGGAAACAAATAATCGCTGACGCCGCTTCATCCTTCGTGGCCAGGAGCACGAGCCACATGAACCTGCTCATGTCATTGACCATGAGCAGGAACGTCTTCTTCCCGCCCGCCGTTGGTGGCGTGATCGGCCCACACAGGTCGGCGTGCACCAGCTCGAGCTGCCGCGTCGCCCGGAACTTGCTCACCGCTGGGAACGGGTGGCGACGCTGCTTGCCGATGAGACAGCCATCGCAGACCCGATCAACTTGTTCGATCCGTGGCATTCCACGGACCAACTCCCCCTTGGACAGCTTCTGGAGTCCTTGAAACCCCAGGTGTCCGTACCTGGCGTGCCACCGCCATGCCGTCTCTTCTCCGTGCGCGGCGAAACAGACCGGCTTGTCGACGTCGGCGTTGAGGATATACAGTCGGTTCGCCCCGCGCCGCACAATCGCCACCAGCCTCCGCCGCGGGTCCCAGATCTTGAGCGCCCCATCCTCGAGCAAGATCTTGTACCGCTCCTCTTCCAATTGGCCTAGGCTGACGATGTTCGCCGTCAGCCGGGGAATGTGGTACACCCCCGTCAGCTTCTGGTGTTCCCCAGTCTTCCCTTTGAAGAGGACGGTGCCGCGCCCTTCGATGGCCACCGTGGAGCCGTCGACGAACCGGACGGAGCCGTGGACGCCACCATCGAGCTCCGCGAACGCCGACCGGGCACCAGTCATGTGATTGGTGGCACCCGAGTCGAGGATCCACTTGGTGGTGGCTCCATCACTCCTCTCCCCGAGCTGGACGAAGAGATTACTCTCGTCGAGGTGGATTGCCGGCGTCGCCGCCGGATCGGTTAGGGAAGAAGTGGCGTTGACTTCCTCCACCACTGCTGCCACCAGCAGTGTATGGGCCTCCTGGTTCTCCTCGGCATGGGCCACGTGGGCCTGCCCATCACGATGCCGCTTTGGGCACTCCTTGGCCCAGTGTCCACGATCGCCGCAGTACCGGCACTCGTCGCGCGCGACGTCGCGGAAACTCCCACGCGCGCCGCCGTCCCCGCCGCGCGTGCCGCCATCTCCCTTCTTCTCCTTCGAGCCACCCTCGGTGCCCTTCTGCCGGCCGCCACGGCTTGCCTTGTCACGACCGCCACCACGCCCACGCTGGTGGCATCCAGACGCGCCACTGGAGCTCCCTGCCCCCTTGTCGACGTGGAGGTGATGCAGGCGCTTGGACACCCGGGCGACGAGCTCGTCCTCGGTGAGGTTCAACTGTGCAACCCCAGCGCCGCCGCCGGTGAGCTCGTACCTCTCCTCCGCAGCCTTGAGGCGCCCCACCAGGTCCTCGAGGGGAATGTCTCCGAGCTCCAAGAGCGTCTCAATCGACATGGCGATCTGGTGGAACTGCTTGGGCACCGCCTGCAGGAAACGGCGCACCACCACCGTTTCGTCGAGGTTGTCGCCGAGGGTGCGCAGCTGCTGTGCGATCTTGGTGATCCGCACCTGGAAGTCGCTGACCGACTCGCCATCCTTGAATGACAGGGAGTCGAACTCCTTGCGGAGTGTTTGCGCCTTCGCCTTGCGCACCCGCTCGACGCCGAGGTTCGCCGTCTTGATGTCCTCCCACGCCGCCCGTGCGCTCGACTTGTTCGCCATGACCTCCACCATCTCCTCAGGGACCGCCTTGCAGATGGCCTCCAGCGCCATCTCGTCCTCGTCTTCATCCGTGTCGCAGAAGTTGACGGCGTCCCAGAGCTTGCGCGACTTGAGCATGACGCGCATCATCGCCGCCCACGCGTCCCCGGGTCGTAACCGCTCTGGTACCACTTGATGCCTCCAACTCCCGGCGCCCGTCGCCGGAGAAGATGAACAGCACTCCTTTGGCACCCAAGAACGCACGCACACTCACTAACTCCGATGAGCACACCCATAACGCGAGGAACACCGCATGAACTCGCGAGGAACACAGGAGTTTTGGTGCCGCTAACCGACCGGCGATTTTCTGTTTAACTGAATGTATAAATACAAGCAAATGGGTGGCCATGTAGCTACGACGCTGCGGTCATCTCGCCTCCGTTTTTGTCGTGCCATCCCACGACTGAAGACTTGATCTCCACCTCCCCTACACCTAGACTCTGAACGAGAAAGCAGGAGAGCCATTGCATGAACACATGCGCTGCAACGGCTTTACAGACGCGCTCAAAGATGAGCTCCTTTATTCTAGCTACTCTAGACACTACACTAAGCCAGGTTTATCCAACAATGTCGAGGCGGGTCATCTCGCCTTCCCGAGCGGCGCGGAGCTTGGCGACGTCGGCGGCCGTGGCGGGGCCGTCCTCGAACTGGAGGAGGAGGAGGCCGTCGCCGCTCGTGGAGCGGATCATGCCGCTCAATACAGGGGCGGAGCCAGGATTTGATCATAGGGGGGCCAAGATGCTAAGTGAAAAATGGCCTCGGAATTTTTTTTAAGCAATACAGTATAACTCGTATATAACATGAACAATAATAATATTATAGAAGTAAATCTATTGAACCATATATGCTCTTCTAAATTTACTTACCGATATTATTCTAGCCATCAATAGACTTAAATCAATGTGTTATTTTAACTTTATTGTCCAACAACTATAAGTCACAATGCCCCAAATAGATTAAAATGTAGTAAATAAACTAGAATGACAAAGAGGAAATTAACGGGCTTATACCATCAAAGGCCAACACCTAACAGATCATAGAGTGGAGGGCTAATATTGGGCTAATTAACATGGGCCTTGAGGGTAATCAGGGTAATTAGCAGGTGAAATTAGAGGGCCTCCTGTGGTGTCACCGGAGCAATAGGGGGGCCTGGCCCCTGCGCCCCCCCTGTCTCCGCCCCTGGCCCAATATACCCACGCTTTTACGGTCGGAGTCGATGCGGGGCAGGGGGTTGATGTGGTGGGCGGGGACGAGGAGGTCGGAGAAGCGCGGGGGCTCGGCGAGCTGGAGGGACGCGCGCGGCGACGGCGAATTGACCAGTTTCGTATCCTCGATGACCGCCCAGGGAGGGCGCGACGGGGCCGTGGAGAGGCCGCGGCGGAGGCGGGCGGAGGATACGGCGGCGGAGACGGCGCGGCGCAGCGGGAGCTGCATTTTGGGCGGAGGCGGTCGGCGGTGGGGTGGGAGAGACGAGGGTTTTTGGAGAATTTAGAAAGGGCGAGTTGGTGGAGCCGGAGAAGACCAGGAGGGTGCCGGGTGCGCCCGTCCGCCGTTCACGGAGCAGGAGGAGCTCTGGCACCGGTGGCAGGGGGCTGTCCGGCCATGGACTTGTTCTACCGAGAGCCCCGTGCTCTGCAGCTTGTTGTTACCCGATGGTAAGACACGGTGCATATAGACTCGGTGCGCTCAGCTGGATTTGCAGCTGGCGGTGTCCTGTCGTTATTCTCGCGCACACATCGACTAATCGCAATACTATTCTATCCTTGTTTAAAGTTTTCAAAAAGCAACTCCGAAATACACTATAAAAATAAAGATTCTCTGTCACATCAAAATGTCATAACATGCATGGAGTATTAAATATAGATGAAATCAAAAACTAGTTGCACAGTTTTGTTGTACTCTGCGAGACGAACATTTTAAGCCTAATTAATCAATTTTTGGATAATTTTTCGCACATACAAACGAAAATGGTACAGTGACGCAATGATTACGAAGAGACATCTACCTCCCAAATTTGCATCTAAACAAGGCCGGCCTTGTTTAGATGTTAGAACTGGGGTGTTGGATTTGGAAGTAAGATGACACTTCGTAATCATTGCGCTATTGTAGCATTTCGTTTGTATTTGTAAAAAATTGTGCAAAAATTGATTAATTAGGCTCAGAATGTTCGTCTCGCAGAGTACAATAAAACTGTGCAATTAGTTTTTAATTTCATCTATATTTAGTACTCCATGCATGTTATGACATTTTGATGTGACGGAAAATCTTCTTTTTGCATAGTAAATTTGGAAGGTGAATTTGAGATCTAAACAAGGCCCTAATCAGCAAAGTTCAACATAAAACTGAGAGTACACTGAAACAATTACTCTCCGTTGTGATAAACCATAGGCTATAACATGCTCTCGTTTGTTCTGATAAACAAATACTCTTCAGGTCGCGCAGTCACCAGGAGAGGAAATGACAGGCAGTGAAAAATCAGAACGGTTCATCTCTTTGGACAATTCAGCGAAGATGAACACAGGTGGAAGCAACAAGACTCCAGGTGCCTAAAATCTAGGCATTGGCAAAATGATCTCTTCTAGTAGTGCAATTGCTGCTCTAACTCACTGTGAGTAACTCAAATTGGTGGCACAAGTGACTGATCCGGGTTATTTTGTAGTTTTCACTGGTTGAAATAGCGGGTAGCAGTTTCCTCACTGTTACTCATTGGTAAAAGAAAAGGAAAAAGAAAAGAAAAAAGGAAAGAAAGCGGCGACGTTGCATCAATCTTCTGACTTTGCTACATGCCAATAGAGCAGAATGGCGATCTTATCTTGATCAAACTGAACCAAAGTTTCCAAAGAAGTAGAAGCAGTTAAAGCTAGCAAAGCCCCAAAATCCTAGACATCCCGCAGTCAAGTTCCGTTAGTGCATTGACAAAGCCAGAAATGGCCAAACTTTAGCCAACATACACGATGAGAGCTCGGGGTTGTAGCATCATCAACTAACAAATGCATCCCTCCAAAAAATATAAAACCTCCTAAACCATCATAAATCGACCAGTTCATTTCAGAAACCTGAAAAGGAAATAGTAAGCATTAAAAATTATAGAACATCACCAAAAGAGTTAGCCAAAGAAAGTACCATATGATGCTTTATATCAATTCTTCTCTACACGAACCAATACGTCTGACAAAGTCTTGCTTTTGACATTGGCACTGTTGCCTGAAAGAGTCGCTTCAATCAGAAACAGAAGAGGCTGAAGCAATTATATTAAAGGAAAGTAGTATCTCTTTCTACACTGCACATGCTTGTAGGACTCCCAAATAAAATTAAGGCATTGAACTGAATAGCATTCTCATATAAAAAATGTTAAGTAAAGAGGCATCTTATCAACACAAAGAACACTAACAGCAAGCCCTCTGCATCAGAAATTTTATTCATGGCTACAAGATTATAGTCAATCAGTAACGAAAAAACAGAAGTCTATGGAGAAGTCCTTGAAACAAAATAGTACACTTTACAAGACTGAACACAATAAAGACAGAAAAATTGGATGCTGAATCTAATTCACAATCCTGGAATTGATGTACCACGGGTTAATCTAACCATTTTTTCCCAATACGGGCCAAGCACGAATTTCATTAGCCATGCAAACAAAGAAATTACAAAGGTTTACAGCATATCCCCCTGACTGCCTGACCTTTTGCAGTTTTTAATATTCGCAAGACAGCAAGAATCGAACCAAAATTTAGCCAGGAGAAATAATAACTCTAAGAAGCAGAACAAAATTGCACAGAATACCGGTCAGACGTAATATTTTGCCAAGATATCATATTATTATACACAAGCTCCAAGAATCAAACGGAAGAAAAGTAAGGCTCTAAGAGTTCTATTATGCGAAATCATACACATCTCAAGAATCAGACATTAAACTTGAAGAAAATTTGTGAAAGATGAATGATCACCTGCAGAAGGTATCTGGCTCGAACCGAGCCATGGGGGGAGCACACATGGTTTAAGGAAACCAGTGGAAAACATTGACGGGCCTGCACCTTCACCTACAACACAACACCCGATCACCTTCCGTCTGATCATGTCTACTGAGATGGCGTTGTTGCCGATTGTGAGATGCATGATACTTGCGTTCAGTGGGTCAACAACACCAATCCGTGGCTTGTTGTCCTCCTCACACAGATCACTTGGATGCGACAAGAATCGGTTAAGAGCAACCCTGTGCTGCAGCGTCCAGCTGCCATCGTCGTCAAGGACAAATGTGCTGAGCAGGAAAGGCTCCTCCTGGGACACCTCCGCATAGTGCAGCCTCCCCTCGCTGACTCCCATGCGGCGGTACCTGCCTAGCGTCCGGATCTCATTCCCCTCCACAGGCTCTGTCAAACTGCCCTTTGGCAGCTCGACAAACTGGAGCTCCGGTCGGTCGCTGAACGGGTCGGCAGTGATGGCGCCCCAGCTCACATCAACCCACCACAACCGGCCGGCGAAGGCCAGCACCTCATGGTCATGATTTTCATGGCTCCGGCGCGCCACCGGGAGCGGGGATGGCAAGCCCACCAGCTTATCCCACACCCTTGTTGGCGAGAGAAAACGCCGCATGAGGAAGCTCCCCTCCATCCCTTCGTTGTCCTCAACGAGCTCAGCGACGGCGTACCTGTCCGGCGGCCCGTGCAGGCGTTCGGAACGGGTGAGGATGCCGAACCATTTGTAGGAGGAGGTCTTCTTCGTGCCGTCGATGTCGGGGAGGCGGAACAGCTGGCCGCTGAGGGGGTTGCAGACGAAGCGCGTGGTGTCGGGGTCCATGTTGCTGAAACCCATCAATCGGCGCAACGGAGAGGTGCCGCGGTAGCCGACGATGGGGGCAGTGGCGCGCTCGTCGCGGAAGTCGAGGAGGAGGAGACCGTCGCCGCTCACGGCGCGCACGACGCCGCCGAGGAGGCTCATGGTGTCGCTGTCGGGGTCGGGGCGGGGAGCGGGGTCGACGAGGTGGTCGGGGACGAAGATGTGGGAGGCGCACGGGGGCTCGGCGAGCTTGAATGACGCGCGCAGGCCCGGCGATTTGACCAGGATAGCGTGGTAGATCATAGCCCACGGAGGGCGCGAGGCGGCGGCGCCCGTGGACAGGCCGCGGCGGAGGCGGCCAGAGACGGCGGCGGAGAGGCCGCCGAGGCGCCGGGGCAGCATCTCGGAGGAGCGAGGACGCGAGGCGGCGCAGGAGAGAGCGCGGCGGAGGCGGCCAGAGACGGCGGCGGAGAGGCCGCCGAGGCGCCGGGGCAGCATCTCGGAGGAGCGAGGACGCGAGGCGGCGCAGGAGAGAGCGCGGCGGAGGCGGCCAGAGACGGCGGCGGAGAGGCCGCCGAGGCGCCGGGGCAGCATCTCGGAGGAGCGAGGACGCGAGGCGGCGCAGGAGAGAGCGCGGCGGAGGCGGCCGTACTCCGCGGCGGCCGGCGGGAGGGAGCGGCGGAGTGGTAGGAAGCGAGGAGAGGGTTTTGCTGGGGGGAGAGATTGGTGCCGACCGGAGAAGACGAGGAGTGGGTGGGTTGGTTCACAAGAGCTGGGTTCACGGAGCTCTGAGCCTCTGACGACACCGGCAGAGGAAGGTGAACCAGCCCGTGGGCGTGTTCCACCAGTGCTCGGACTTGTACAACATTGCTGCTTTCTAATTGCGTGACACGGTGCACATGGACACGGTGTTCGCCTTCGCCGAGACCCGAGAGGACCGAGAGAGGGACCGAGAGCGTGGGCGCCGCAGCCCGTGTGGCTCGCTCAGGGACCCACATGTCAGAATGGCGAGTTGACCATTTCCTTGTGGGAACGACCGCAGGACTGAAGGTTGAAAAGGTTCCGCCCTTTCTGATCGTTTAATCGCCAATGTGGCAGCTGTCCATTGGCTCTTGCCGTCTAATGATCCACGTAATTTGTTGTTTCCCGCCAAAATGCTCTGGTTCTTGGGCCTGAGAAGCCACAAGTGGCCATGGGCTGTAAAATCCGCTCACGTCAAGGCCCATCAACTACGTAAAGCTGTATTGAAATAGTAACCTGAGGACGATTGGCACTGAAGAGCCTAAACTTCTTATTAGGAATGCAAGTATTTATGTTTTTTGGGTTATTGGGTCGACCCAAAACTTAAAAAAATGTACTAGAATGGCATGCCATGTAAATAATTTAGAAGATGAAATGAACTAGAGTGACTGACCCAAAAAACCTATTGGGTACCCACTTGCATCCCTACTTCTTATCACAGAGGCTAACAGTAACAAGCAGGTAAAATTCAGTTTGAACAGGACAGCATACCGATAAGAAATTGGGAAGTGGAACTGTGAAAGAAAGCCATAAAGCCAGCTCATCTCGTAGTTCAATTCTGATAAGATGAGCATCATCGTAAGAAGGCAGACAGATGTCTCTTAACAATAAGGGGCGCAGAGCCAACGGCCAACGCCATTGATCTAGGAAATAAATAAAAAAATGGCAGAAGGATGTGTCACTCAGAGTGACTCAAATTGGTGACACTATTGACCACAGGGCGAAGTACTGTTTCCTCATTGTTACTTCTAATGCAAAAAAAGTGACGCTGCATCCAGGTTCTTGGCGATGTTACATCCCAATAGAACTGAAGTATCCATCAAGTAGCAGGTGCCTAATGCATTCCCTTGGAAAAAAGAAAAATTCCTAATCCACCGTAACATTTTGGCATGTTCATTTCTGGAAACCTGAAGGAACTACAAATTTCCTGGAAACCTGAAAAGGAAATAGCACAGATTGGGGATATGATATCTGGATAATCAGACATTGTTACAAAGAGAATGAGTGTGATAGGACCAAGCAACAACTTTAATGGTTCTGTATAAAGCATAAAATCAAGCAAAGATTTGTTTCTATCCAGTTATTAATGGACCCAGAAAATATGAAGGATTCATTGTCAAGAACATGAGGCAACGTTTTGTTCAATCTTACTTTATGATTGCTCAAGGCCAGGAATCTTTTAAGCTTGACAGTTGGACCCACGCTAACCCGTCGGTCATCGTCTCCACCGCCTCCTCATCCACCCCCGCCGCCGAATCACCGCCCACCGCCCGTCCTACCCCGCCCGACCGGCGGCGCTCCTGCGCCGCCTCGCCTCCGCCGCCGGCCGATCCATACCCGCCGCCGGTCCTCCGCCGCCGCCCCCGGCCCCTTCTTCTAGATCCGCGGGCGTCGGAGCTCCTCCCGGCAATCCCGGCCCCCTAACCCCGGACACTAACCCCACCGGCGGCGGCGGACGGCAGCGACGCTCGGCGGCGGCGCGGGGTCGGACGCTGGTGGGCCGTGGGCCGCGGGGGTCGCGCGCTCCGCGCGAGCGCGACCCCGCGCGCCATAGACTTAACCTTGACAGTTCTCTTGATCGGATTTCAAGTTGGTAATAAGTGATGCCTGGCAGTTCAAACAACTATTATCTGCACATTGATGCCAGGTCCAGAGTAAAATGTGACAGTGATTGCTTTTAGTATGTTCGGGCACTCTGTATTCTAATGTGAAACTGCAATACTGAACAGATAACCATTTTTCAAGTAGCATGCTTAACGAAAATAGCCAATATTTAAACTGATTTGCCATGATCTGGATACAACATACCCCTAAATTAATGAGACAAAAGAAAGATGAGCAGAGCAAATGATTAATAGTTCGCCAAACAAGGATTTGTGGAGTGAAAGCAATTTCCTGAACATGGATCAAACAAGAAGAGTTTGCCGAAGAAAGTACCAGATGCAGTATTTGCTGCTTCACCTCAATTCTTCTTGTTTATGTCAACACGGCTCAGTATGTCAGCTAATGTCGTACTTTTGGCATAGCTTGTGGTGCTTGTAATAGTACCTTCAGACAAATAAAGGTTCGAACAGTTATACCACCCGAATAACAATTGCAATGTGTATAATACTAGATTAATTTAGTTAAACAGCTCGATAAAGCAGACACCTAATTATTCTTGTAAGTACCAAATTTCAACACTGAAATTTTCTTCATGATTAAAGTGCTAGTAAGCAACACAAATCTTGAAGCTAATCACCTGCAGAAGGGATGCGGCTTGATCCAAGCCATGGTGGGAGCACACACGGTTTGATCAAAGCAGTCAAAAATGCATCTGGGCCTCCACTATTAATCATCATTGAACACCCAAGTACCTTGCCCACATCCATGTCAATGGCAAGAGAATGCTTTCCAATTAGAACACACACCATGCTTGCATTCAATGGATCAATAACGCCAATCCGTGGTGTGCCTTCTTGGTTTCCTGCATTAGCCCAGATTCGTTTAAGCGCAACCTGGTGCTCCAGCGTCCATCCAAGGCGGTCGTCTTCGAGGGTAAACGAGCTGAGCATGAAAGGATCCTTCTGGGACACCTCGACATAGCGAAGCCTCCCCTCGCTGACCCCCATGCGGCGGTACCTACCTTGCACGGGTACTTGGTTCGGTGCCCGCTTGCCTGGGCCAGGCAATGGCCACACGCTCGCCCTCGGCAACTCGACAAACCGAAGCTCCGGTCGGTCGCTGAATGGATCGGCGGAGACGGCACCCCAGGTCAGATCGACCCACCACAGCCGTCCGCCGAAGGCCAGCACCTCGTGGTCGATGTCAATCCGCCGCGGCCGCGGGAGCGGGGAAGGCAAGCCCACCAGCTTGTCCCACTCCCCTGTCTGTGAGAAGAAGCGCCGCATGACGAAGCTCCTGTTATCCCCTTCACCGTCCACGCTGAGCTCCGCGACGGCGTACCTGTCAGGCGGCCCGTGCCCGCGCGCGGATTGGGTGAGGATGCCATGGGCATGCCAGGTACGGACCTTCTTCGTGCCGTCGATGTCAGGGAGGCGGAACATCTCGCCGCTGAGGGGGTTGCAGACGAGGCGCGTGATGTCGGGGTCGATGTCGAGACGGACCTCTTCGCCTTCCCGAGCGCCACGGAGGGCGCGAGGCGGCCGTGGAGAGGCCGCGGCGGTGGCGGGCGGAGGATACGGCGGCGGAGATGGCACGGCGGAGCGGGCGCTGCATTTTGGGCGGAGGTGGTCGGCGGTGGGGTGGGGGGAGACGAGGGTTTTGGGTGGTTTAATTGGACGCTGGATTCTTTGGAGAGGGCGAGTTGGTGCGTGGTGGAGCCGAAGAAGACGAGGACGGGGGCATGGGCATCCGCCGTTCACGGAGCAGGGGAGCTCTGGCACCGGTGGCAGGGGGACTGTCCGGCTATGGACTTGTTCTACCGAGAGCCCGGTAGTTTGCAGCATATTGTTTCGCGATGGAATAATACGGTGCATATAGACTCGGTGCACGCAGCTCGTAGTGGCTGGCTGCGGGGAGCGTGGGGTGGCCTGGTGGGGGCTTTTCTTCCACCCTGCTGGCGTGGGCTTCTTCCGGGGTCCATATGGCAGGTTGGTGGGTTTCTTTTCCTGAAAATTAGGCTGGTGGCTTGTCTCTCGCCGTTTCTATCCACTCATCTCAATCCTTGGACAAACAGGACTACAGGAGGCGTGAGCAATGCTGCTCACTCCTGAATCCCGATCATTCAGCCACAACGCAATTGCGAATGCACGATGCGGCTGCAAAAGACTACATGGTTTAAAATTACAATTGATCATGAACCAGCAATGAATGAAAGGAGCAGCGATGAACAATCGAGGCAGCTCATCAGTTGGATAAATTTAGAGACGATGAACAGCAACAGATTAAATAAGCAAAGACTACATGGTTTAAAATTTAAATAGGACAAGAAGCATATGGACATAATGATATGCATTTTGCTGACAGTGAAATCAATGTGATGCTCGAATTGGTGTCACACCTTGCCACGGCCACCATCCTAAATCCATCCCCTAGCAGAGAAGAAGAGAATAAATTCCGAATAAATCAGAACAGGTTGACTAGTTAACAATGGGAAGCAAAGAAAGCAAAACCGTAAACATTTGGGACATCTTACTGATCATATGAAGCACATATATGTCGAGCAACATAAGGTTCAGTAAACATAGCAATGGAAAGCTTGTAGTCCCATATATTAATTTGTAAATTTTTGGAAATAATGTACATGTTATACTTCTTTTCTATAGATATCGTGACTGTGGTAAAAATTACAACAGGGTCCACTGGTTAAGAAACATGAATGATAACAAAGTATATAGTCCAGTCTACTTTTAGTTTGTTGCTCAGAATATTTTGGGAGATAATTACTCATGATAATGACAAAGACCAGGCATTGTTTAGACTTCATGCCTGGTAATTTTGGTGTTTGATTGTTCCAGTTTGAAATTAGTACTATATGCTGCCTGGCAGCTCAAACAACAACTATAAAAATCTGCAGTGCATAGCTGTTCCAAAACTCTGAGTAAAACATGGCAGTGATAGTTTTTAGCATAAGCCTGCACAGTGAATTACTGAATTCCAAAGTGCCAGCTACAAAACTGCAAAATACAGTAATAGTTCAAATAGCATGCTCGAACGAAGTAAACATTTTGTAAACTGATATGCCACTATTTGGAGTATATAGTTATAAAATATGGTGCTGTACATGAGTAGAAGGTAAAATTTCGTTGACACATCAAAGAATGAATAGATGATGGATTAAACAAGAATAGCTAAAGAAAGCACCAAAGAAATTCTCTGCTTTCACCACAATTCTGATGCACTAGTTTTTCATTTTTGGAGGAAATAATGAAACTTTTTCATAATTAAACTGGCAGACTTGTTTTGGCTGTTGGCAAATTGACATCACATACATCATACATGTCTCTACGTTAGTTCCAACAAACACGCTTTGAGCTTTAGGTTTGTATAAAACAGCAATGATAATGATCCATAAAACAATCCATACTGCTCACACACCCCAACCGCATGGACAAATCTGAAATTTCGAAGGACATGCAAAATAAAGTACTGATCCCATTATTCTTAAATACATAATTAAGCACATGCACATCAATTCTATTTTGCAGATAATGGACAATTTATGTCTTGTGTATCTCAAACATACTCCGGCTTGAATAACTTGTGAGAAGCGATTACCTGCATGAGGGATCCGGCTTGATCCAAGCCATGGTGCTAACACACATGACTTAAGAAAAGCAGAGAAAAGAAATGTTCTTGGATCTGGAACCTCAACTTCATCAATCAACGAATGCCCAAGAATCTTCCCAGTGCTCATCTCCACGGCTAGTGAAATATTGCCGATAAGGAGATGCCCAATGTTTGCATTCAGTGGGTCAATAACACCAATCCGTGGCATGACCTCCTTTGCTCCTGCACCCGGCCAGATTCTGCTAAATACCACCTGGTACTCCAGCGTCCAGCTCCTGCCGTCATTGCCAAGGGCGAACGAGCTGAGCAGGTAAGGATCCTTCAGGGACAACTCGACGTAACGCAGCCTCCCCTCACTGGCCCCCAAGGCGGCGGTGCATACTCAGCGCAGGCATTGCATCTGTGCTGGGAACTGGCCACACACTGCCCCTCGGGAGCTCAACAAAGCGAAGCTCAGGTCGGTCGCTGAACGGGTCGGCGGAGACAGCGCCCCAAGTCAGATCGACCCAATACAGCCGCCCGGCGAAGGCAACCACCTCGTGCTCCAGGTTAATCCGCCGAGGGAGCGGAAGCGGGGACGGCAAACCCACCAGCTTCTCCCACTCTCCAGTGTCCGAGAGAAACCACCGCATGACAAAGCTCTGCTCGTCCCCTTCGCCGTCCACGCTGAGCTCAGCGACTGCGTACCTGTCAGGCGGCCCGTGCCCGCGTACCGACTGGGTGAGGAGGCCTTGGGGGTGCCAGGTTGAGGGCGGAGCCTTCTTCGTGCCGTCGATGTCGGGGAGGCGGAACAGGTCACAGCTGACGGGGTTGCAGACGAAGCGCGAGACCTCGGAGTCCATGTCGTGGCGGAACTCGCTTCCCCCAGCGGCGCGGAGCTTGGGGGCGCCGGGGCCCATGCCGGTGCCATCCAGACACTGGCCGTCGCCGCTCGTGGCGCGGACCATGCCGCCGAGGACGGGGATGGTTTCGCAGGCGGAGTCGGGGTGGAGCAGAGGATTGATGAGGTGCACGGGGACGAGGAGGTGGGAGGTGCGCGGGGGCTCCGCGAGGAGGAGGGCAGAGGTTAGCTCCGGCGAATTGACCGGCCTTGTCTGGTGGATTATCACCCATGGAGGGATCGAGGGGGCCGTGGCGGAGGGTGCGGCGGAGCGGGAGCGGCATCTCGGAGGAGCGTGGAAGCGAGGCGGCGGTGGCGGAGGGTGCGGCGGAGGCCGGCCGGACGCGGCGGCGGAGAGGGAGCGAGGGTTTTGTGGGAGGAGAGAGAGAGAGAGAGAGAGAGAGAGAGAGTGGTGTTGTGGACCGGAGGAGAGGCCGAGGCGGCGTGGGTTGGTTCACGGAGCCATCCGTCCATGGGCGTGTTCCATTGGTTCACTGGTTCTAATCGGTTGGACCGCCGGTTTAAACCGTTCAATTAGATTTAATATTTACTATTAAACACAACACGTCGAGTGCTCTGGTGGTCAGCCTGGTGGGCGTGAAGCCTCACGAAGGCGAGGCCACGGTTCGAACCCCACTCCAGCCCTATTTTTGATTAAATTTCCCCCCCTCCGGTGTCTGTTCGAACCCATGCATGTGACGAGCGGTCCAACCCCGCTTCAAAAGGGCGGTTAAATAACGGTTTATAGCGGTTCGATTGCACAGCCGTTCTTTTACATGAACCGGACCTGTGGGGTCACTGCTTCCCGGTTCCGTCGGTCCGGTCCGGTTCAAATAAGTGGGGTTCCATGAGAGCTTGGTGTATATAGGGGTGGTAATGGTAGTACTTTTTTGACGCGATCTTAATAGGGTTCCATGAAAGCTTGGTGTATATAGTGGGGTTCCTTCAGGAACGTTTCCAGGAAAAATCCGCTGCAGCGGTCTCCTGGATACGCTCCGCAACGGTTGCGGAGCCCTCCGCCTTCGCCATTTCCAGGGGAGGTACGGCTCTTCCCTAACGTGCCACCGTGGCGGCGGGGTCCACGCGGCCCAACGGCCGCTGCCCCTCACCTCCTCCGCCCCCTGGAGGCCTGACGCCGCCACAGCAAGCACATCTTCTTCCTCCTCTGCCTCCCGCCTGCAGTACAGTCGACCTCGCCTCTTCCGCCACCGGCCACCGCCCCTGTCCTCACCTCCTCCGCCCCCTGGAGGCCTGACGCCGCCACAGCAAGCACATCTTCTTCCTCCTCTGCCTCCCGCCTGCAGTACAGTCGACCTCGCCTCTTCCGCCACCGGCCACCGCCCCTGTCCTCACCTCCTCCGCCCCCTGGAGGCCTGACGCCGCCACAGCAAGCACATCTTCTTCCTCCTCTGCCTCCCGCCTGCAGTACAGTCGACCTCGCCTCTTCCGCCACCGGCCACCGCCCCTGTCCTCACCTCCTCCGCCCCCTGGAGGCCTGACGCCGCCACAGCAAGCACATCTTCTTCCTCCTCTGCCTCCCGCCTGCAGTACAGTCGACCTCGCCTCTTCCGCCACCGGCCACCGCCCCTGTCCTCACCTCCTCCGCCCCCTGGAGGCCTGACGCCGCCACAGCAAGCACATCTTCTTCCTCCTCTGCCTCCCGCCTGCAGTACAGTCGACCTCGCCTCTTCCGCCACCGGCCACCGCCCCTGTCCTCACCTCCTCCGCCCCCTGGAGGCCTGACGCCGCCACAGCAAGCACATCTTCTTCCTCCTCTGCCTCCCGCCTGCAGTACAGTCGACCTCGCCTCTTCCGCCACCGGCCACCGCCCCTGTCCTCACCTCCTCCGCCCCCTGGAGGCCTGACGCCGCCACAGCAAGCACATCTTCTTCCTCCTCTGCCTCCCGCCTGCAGTACAGTCGACCTCGCCTCTTCCGCCACCGGCCACCGCCCCTGTCCTCACCTCCTCCGCCCCCTGGAGGCCTGACGCCGCCACAGCAAGCACATCTTCTTCCTCCTCTGCCTCCCGCCTGCAGTACAGTCGACCTCGCCTCTTCCGCCACCGGCCACCGCCCCTGTCCTCACCTCCTCCGCCCCCTGGAGGCCTGACGCCGCCACAGCAAGCACATCTTCTTCCTCCTCTGCCTCCCGCCTGCAGTACAGTCGACCTCGCCTCTTCCGCCACCGGCCACCGCCCCTGTCCTCACCTCCTCCGCCCCCTGGAGGCCTGACGCCGCCACAGCAAGCACATCTTCTTCCTCCTCTGCCTCCCGCCTGCAGTACAGTCGACCTCGCCTCTTCCGCCACCGGCCACCGCCCCTGTCCTCACCTCCTCCGCCCCCTGGAGGCCTGACGCCGCCACAGCAAGCACATCTTCTTCCTCCTCTGCCTCCCGCCTGCAGTACAGTCGACCTCGCCTCTTCCGCCACCGGCCACCGCCCCTGTCCTCACCTCCTCCGCCCCCTGGAGGCCTGACGCCGCCACAGCAAGCACATCTTCTTCCTCCTCTGCCTCCCGCCTGCAGTACAGTCGACCTCGCCTCTTCCGCCACCGGCCACCGCCCCTGTCCTCACCTCCTCCGCCCCCTGGAGGCCTGACGCCGCCACAGCAAGCACATCTTCTTCCTCCTCTGCCTCCCGCCTGCAGTACAGTCGACCTCGCCTCTTCCGCCACCGGCCACCGCCCCTGTCCTCACCTCCTCCGCCCCCTGGAGGCCTGACGCCGCCACAGCAAGCACATCTTCTTCCTCCTCTGCCTCCCGCCTGCAGTACAGTCGACCTCGCCTCTTCCGCCACCGGCCACCGCCCCTGTCCTCACCTCCTCCGCCCCCTGGAGGCCTGACGCCGCCACAGCAAGCACATCTTCTTCCTCCTCTGCCTCCCGCCTGCAGTACAGTCGACCTCGCCTCTTCCGCCACCGGCCACCGCCCCTGTCCTCACCTCCTCCGCCCCCTGGAGGCCTGACGCCGCCACAGCAAGCACATCTTCTTCCTCCTCTGCCTCCCGCCTGCAGTACAGTCGACCTCGCCTCTTCCGCCACCGGCCACCGCCCCTGTCCTCACCTCCTCCGCCCCCTGGAGGCCTGACGCCGCCACAGCAAGCACATCTTCTTCCTCCTCTGCCTCCCGCCTGCAGTACAGTCGACCTCGCCTCTTCCGCCACCGGCCACCGCCCCTGTCCTCACCTCCTCCGCCCCCTGGAGGCCTGACGCCGCCACAGCAAGCACATCTTCTTCCTCCTCTGCCTCCCGCCTGCAGTACAGTCGACCTCGCCTCTTCCGCCACCGGCCACCGCCCCTGTCCTCACCTCCTCCGCCCCCTGGAGGCCTGACGCCGCCACAGCAAGCACATCTTCTTCCTCCTCTGCCTCCCGCCTGCAGTACAGTCGACCTCGCCTCTTCCGCCACCGGCCACCGCCCCTGTCCTCACCTCCTCCGCCCCCTGGAGGCCTGACGCCGCCACAGCAAGCACATCTTCTTCCTCCTCTGCCTCCCGCCTGCAGTACAGTCGACCTCGCCTCTTCCGCCACCGGCCACCGCCCCTGTCCTCACCTCCTCCGCCCCCTGGAGGCCTGACGCCGCCACAGCAAGCACATCTTCTTCCTCCTCTGCCTCCCGCCTGCAGTACAGTCGACCTCGCCTCTTCCGCCACCGGCCACCGCCCCTGTCCTCACCTCCTCCGCCCCCTGGAGGCCTGACGCCGCCACAGCAAGCACATCTTCTTCCTCCTCTGCCTCCCGCCTGCAGTACAGTCGACCTCGCCTCTTCCGCCACCGGCCACCGCCCCTGTCCTCACCTCCTCCGCCCCCTGGAGGCCTGACGCCGCCACAGCAAGCACATCTTCTTCCTCCTCTGCCTCCCGCCTGCAGTACAGTCGACCTCGCCTCTTCCGCCACCGGCCACCGCCCCTGTCCTCACCTCCTCCGCCCCCTGGAGGCCTGACGCCGCCACAGCAAGCACATCTTCTTCCTCCTCTGCCTCCCGCCTGCAGTACAGTCGACCTCGCCTCTTCCGCCACCGGCCACCGCCCCTGTCCTCACCTCCTCCGCCCCCTGGAGGCCTGACGCCGCCACAGCAAGCACATCTTCTTCCTCCTCTGCCTCCCGCCTGCAGTACAGTCGACCTCGCCTCTTCCGCCACCGGCCACCGCCCCTGTCCTCACCTCCTCCGCCCCCTGGAGGCCTGACGCCGCCACAGCAAGCACATCTTCTTCCTCCTCTGCCTCCCGCCTGCAGTACAGTCGACCTCGCCTCTTCCGCCACCGGCCACCGCCCCTGTCCTCACCTCCTCCGCCCCCTGGAGGCCTGACGCCGCCACAGCAAGCACATCTTCTTCCTCCTCTGCCTCCCGCCTGCAGTACAGTCGACCTCGCCTCTTCCGCCACCGGCCACCGCCCCTGTCCTCACCTCCTCCGCCCCCTGGAGGCCTGACGCCGCCACAGCAAGCACATCTTCTTCCTCCTCTGCCTCCCGCCTGCAGTACAGTCGACCTCGCCTCTTCCGCCACCGGCCACCGCCCCTGTCCTCACCTCCTCCGCCCCCTGGAGGCCTGACGCCGCCACAGCAAGCACATCTTCTTCCTCCTCTGCCTCCCGCCTGCAGTACAGTCGACCTCGCCTCTTCCGCCACCGGCCACCGCCCCTGTCCTCACCTCCTCCGCCCCCTGGAGGCCTGACGCCGCCACAGCAAGCACATCTTCTTCCTCCTCTGCCTCCCGCCTGCAGTACAGTCGACCTCGCCTCTTCCGCCACCGGCCACCGCCCCTGTCCTCACCTCCTCCGCCCCCTGGAGGCCTGACGCCGCCACAGCAAGCACATCTTCTTCCTCCTCTGCCTCCCGCCTGCAGTACAGTCGACCTCGCCTCTTCCGCCACCGGCCACCGCCCCTGTCCTCACCTCCTCCGCCCCCTGGAGGCCTGACGCCGCCACAGCAAGCACATCTTCTTCCTCCTCTGCCTCCCGCCTGCAGTACAGTCGACCTCGCCTCCTCCGCCACCGGCCACCGCCCCTGTCCTCACCTCCTCCGCCCCCTGGAGGCTTGACGCCGCCCGAGATCTTCGCACCAACGCGGCCACGGGATCCAGACGCGTCGCCGCCGGCTGCTGCGCCACTATAGAACATTGTTTTAAAGTTGCTTTTCATATAAACAGGCTCTCAGGATTTAGGGGCATAACAAACATTTCCCATCAAACTCTCAAATAATTATATAAATTCATACAAAATATTCCGCAGCAACGCGCGGGGAATTTACCTAGTTAATATTACTCGTGTGTACTAGGCCACGAATCACGAACGCGCACAACGTCAAAACGTACGCTTTCAGTTGAGGCTGTCAACGACTTGCCCAAGCGCGCCCACGTAGCTCTCCACGAGCTTGGTCGCCACGGCCACGGCCGCGTCCACCGCGCCCTCCAGCGCCGCCGCGAGGGCCTTGGCGACCTCCTCGCCGCCGTCCCGCGCCGCCTCCAGGAGCTCTGCCGCCGCCGTCGCCGCGAGCTCGACGGCGCCGGTGGCCACGCTCCACAGGAAGTCAAGGAACGCTGACACCACGGCCGCGATCACGTCCCAGGCCACGCCCAGGACGAGCTCCACCGCCGCGTCGATGGCGCTCTTGGTCGCCTCGAGGGCCGCGTTGCCCGCCTGGCCGGGGAGCCTGAGGAGCTGCACGACGGCGACGGCGAGGAGGGCGAGGCCGCGGAGGAGGAGCGCGGCGACGAGCTCCACGGATGAGCATAGGAGACATAGCGCTAGATTCACCAGTGCACCGAGTGCCATGGAAACTAATATGCTAATGCTTAGTATGTAGTAAGTACTAAGTAGTAACCAGAGATGTTTCGTGATCATATACATATATGGAGAGAGAGAGAGAGAGAGAGAGAGAGAGAGAGAGTGGTGTTGTGGACCGGAGGAGAGGCCGAGGCGGCGTGGGTTGGTTCACGGAGCCATCCGTCCATGGGCGTGTTCCATTGGTTCACTGGTTCTAATCGGTTGGACCGCCGGTTTAAACCGTTCAATTAGATTTAATATTTACTATTAAACACAACACGTCGAGTGCTCTGGTGGTCAGCCTGGTGGGCGTGAAGCCTCACGAAGGCGAGGCCACGGTTCGAACCCCACTCCAGCCCTATTTTTGATTAAATTTCCCCCCCTCCGGTGTCTGTTCGAACCCATGCATGTGACGAGCGGTCCAACCCCGCTTCAAAAGGGCGGTTAAATAACGGTTTATAGCGGTTCGATTGCACAGCCGTTCTTTTACATGAACCGGACCTGTGGGGTCACTGCTTCCCGGTTCCGTCGGTCCGGTCCGGTTCAAATAAGTGGGGTTCCATGAGAGCTTGGTGTATATAGGGGTGGTAATGGTAGTACTTTTTTGACGCGATCTTAATAGGGTTCCATGAAAGCTTGGTGTATATAGTGGGGTTCCTTCAGGAACGTTTCCAGGAAAAATCCGCTGCAGCGGTCTCCTGGATACGCTCCGCAACGGTTGCGGAGCCCTCCGCCTTCGCCATTTCCAGGGGAGGTACGGCTCTTCCCTAACGTGCCACCGTGGCGGCGGGGTCCACGCGGCCCAACGGCCGCTGCCTATATTTTATTCTACCCATCAACTAACCATTCTTATTTTATTTTTTTTTACTCTCTCCTTCTCCTCCAGTCTCCTACTCCCGGCCCCTCATCTCGCTCTCTTTCTTCCTCTCCACACGCTCCTCTCTCCCGCCGCTGCCCCACCCCTCCGCCGAACCCCTCCTCCTCTCCCTCCGGCGACCGCGGGAGACGGCGGCCGAGGCTCCCTCCCGCGCCGCCTTGGCTCCCGCCAGCCTCCTCCCATGCCGCGGGCGACGCGGCGGCGGGGCGTGGGCGGCGGCGCAACGGGCTCGAGCACGTCGGCGGCTCCGTTGAGCAGGCAGCCGACGGCGGACGACACATGCTGGGTGGTGCGCGGCCCGCAGATCTGCCGGCGGGCCTCCTCTCCCTCCGAGCGGCCGAGTGGGCGGGCGCGAAGTGGCGGCCGAGCTCCGGCGGCGTGCGGGTGGTGGCGGGCGGCCTTCGAGCTGCCATGCTTCGACCAAGAAGGGGCGGCGCGCGGCGGGGCCAAAGCAGGGGCGGACCGGGCGGCGGCGCGATGGCCAAGCTGGCCGGGAGGTCGTCCGCCGGGTGGGTCAAGCGGCGGCGGCGGCTCCCTCTCCCTCTTCGCCGTCAATCTCCATCTCTCTCCGGGCTCCGGCGTCGACGGGAAAGCGGTGTCGACGGCGCGACGGCTCAACTGCGAGCGCGTGCGCGGCGCGACGGCGAGCGCGGGGGCGGCCAAGACGGCGCGTAGCAGCGGCAGAGGCTTCCGTGCGCGGGACCGCGCGGGCCCTGCTCTAGCGTGGCGCCGTAGGGGAGCTCCCCCACCTCCCCTGGATTTGGGGGAGGAGAGAGGCTCCGCTTCCGTAGGGGAAGCGGTACAGGATGCCGCTGCAGCCCTTCCTTCCGCTAAAGCCTCCTACATGGCGTAGAGGAGGTCTTTACCGGCGCCCAGTGCGAGCAGCCTAAGGCTGCTCGCACTCTAATTCCTCTATCTCCCTCCTCTAAAAGGAATATTCCAGCCTAGTCATCAAGATTCCTTCTTCTATCCCAATTTCTCCCGCACTCATCACTTTCCAATACCCTTTCTCTATCCCAACTACCACTTATTATACTCCCTCCGTTCCAAATTATTAGTCGTTTTGGCAAATCTAGATTCATAGTTAGTAGTATGTATCTACATATATACTTATATGTAGATACATACTACTAACTATGAATCTAGATTTGCCAAAACGACTAATAATTTGGAACGGAGGGAGTATAATAAGTGGTAGTTGGGATAGAGAAAGGGTATTGGAAAGTGATGAGTGCGGGAGAAATTGGGATAGAAGAAGGAATCTTGATGACTAGGCTGGAATATTCCTTTTAGAGGAGGGAGATAGAGGAATTAGAGTGCGAGCAGCCTTAGGCTGCTCGCACTGGGCGCCGGTAAAGACCTCCTCTACGCCATGTAGGAGGCTTTAGCGGAAGGAAGGGCTGCAGCGGCATCCTGTACCGCTTCCCCTACGGAAGCGGAGCCTCTCTCCTCCCCCAAATCCAGGGGAGGTGGGGGAGCTCCCCTACGGCGCCACGCTAGAGCAGGGCCCGCGCGGTCCCGCGCACGGAACCCGGCAGCAGCCGCCGTCGCCCGCGGCATGGGAGGGAGGCTGGCAGGGAGCCAAGGCGGCACGGGAGGGAGCCTCGGCCGCCGTCTCCTGCGGTCGCCGGAGGGAGAGGAGGAGGGGTTCGGCGGAGGGGGTGGGGCAGCGGCGGGAGAGAGAGGAGCGTGTGGAGAGGAAGAAAGAGAGCGAGATGAGGGGCCGGGAGTAGGAGACTAGAGGAAAAGGAGAGAGTAAAAAATAAAATAAAATAAAATAAGATGGTAGTTGATGGGTAGAATAAAATATATGGTAGTTAGGATAGAGGAGGGTGTATAGAGGAGATATGGATGCGGGAGAAATTGGGATAGAGGAAAGAATCTCGATGACTAGGATGGAATATTCGGTTTAGGGGAAGCAGACAGGGGAAAACGAGTGCGAACAGCCTTACCACCCCTAGGTGTACGTGGACTCAGCGCAGCTCCGATGCCGTGGCTAGGCATCGAGGGGAAAGCAAAGTGAGCGCGGGGTTGCTTCTGGGTTCCACTTCCACGACGTTTCCTCCTGCATTGCAGCATTTCCGACGCGACCGCGTCGTGAGGGGCGGGCCGTACGACAGCAGCAGGACTTGGAGGGGGCAAGTTTTGTTTCCATTGAACGGCCAAGCAGGAAGCTCCGAAATCCGCCCGTTGCCCCGCTTCTGTTTCCCGTCACCGTCCACCGCGTCACAAGTTTCCCGCCCAAATGCTCTGGTCATTGGGCCTGCGAACTCACAACATTGGGTCCATGGGCTATAACATCCACCAACTTTTAGGGTCCATCAACTGCGTCCAGTTGTACCGATCACTGATCCGTCAGGATGCAAGCGGGGCGCGCTTTGCCGCAAACCCGCTGGGCAAGCCCGCGCCGCATACCCGCAATACGCGGTAAATCTGTCCGCTCCGGTGAAGCGGGCCTACGCGGTCAGCCCGTGACAGCCGCCGGCGCCGCATAACCCGCGACACGCACCTCGAGAACGGCACCATCCGGCTCCGGCCGCGTATTTGTGCGGTCAGGATCCTGCGAGGCCCATCCGTCTTTCCCGCGCTACCCGTCGCCTGCCTGCTGCTCTCCTCCCCTGTCCGCCTTGCCTGCTCGACGATGCTCGGCAACGGCGATGTCCACTGGTGATCCGCGGCACCGCCGGAGAATGAAGAGGCCGGTGGCGAGACGCGGACGCGGCTCCTACCCTTGGCTCTAGCAGCGCCTCCCTCAGTCCCTCATCCCCGTCCGCCGCGGATTCTCCACCCAATTTATCTTCATCGTCGCCGGCACGTGCGCGGTGGCCTCCAGCCGCCGGAGCAGCGCGGACTCCCCTCCCTTGCACGCGGCCGTCGCGCCGGGGCCGGATGTGATCTCCGCCCACGCCCCGGCCCAGCGCCCGAAGCGCGAGCGCCGCCACGAAGCCCATCCGCCTGGCCCACCCATCCAGCGCCGCCTCCGCGCGCGGCCGCCGCCGAGTCCGCCCCGCCCTCACCGTCGGCGTCGCCGCGACGCCGATTCCGCGCGAACAGGAAGTCACGTGGCTGGCCGGCTGGTCTACGATGCTGGCAAGAACGACCTACCTACACGACGACTTCCTGTGCGCCATGAACTACATCGAAGAACAGATGATGCGCCTGTTCGTGCCTAGCAGTGGATGATGCGGCCATGCGGGTTGCCGCAACGCCCGCAAAAGACTTGCGGCGGTATGCGGGCAGCCGCATGAGTCCGCATGTTTCCTTGCGGTTAGTGCGGACGCGGGGCGGGCAGCCGCAACCCGCCCCGCTTGCAACGTGACTGATCCGCGCATGCAGGTTGACTGGTGCTGGTAATCCAAACGAAGAGCGATAATCCTATCTGATTCCAAAACAAAGATTAACTAACAATAGGGGTGGGCACTCTGAACCCGAAACCCGAAAACTGAACCGAACCGAACCTAAATTATCCGAATTATCGGTCTATTCGGGTTTCGGGTTCGATCCAGATAATTTTATAATTCAGAGTTCGGGTTCAGTTTCGGTTCATATGGTATATACACCGAATAGACCGAATAACGCAAAATTCAATATATTTACGTATTTTGATTAAGACTATGAATGTTACACCTTTGTGTTTTAAACTATTTTAATTTTTTTTCATAAACTTGTTAGTTACTTTCTTCCATTGAATAGTCCTTAGCTTGAAATGAGTTGGGAATTTGAATTTCTATCATAGAGTTTTGAGAGGTGACAAGGATATCTATGAAAATTTTGGTAATTCGGTGGACCGAATAGACCGAACCGAAATAATCGGTCTATTCAGGTTCGGTTTCTATTTTACTTTTTAAAACTTTGGTCCTCACTTTTTTAAAACCTAAAATAACCTAAACCGAATAGACCGAACCGAAATGACCGGATAGAACGAATGTCCACCCCTATCTAACAATGTGGGTCCTTCCTCTTCGTCGCCGCCACGACGTAACCCGCTGCTCGGCGCCGCCGTCCTAATTCGGAGCTGCCCGCGGCCCCATGGAAGTCCAATCAAATTGTCCCTCTTCCATCCCTGACTGGGTGGTCCTGGATATACATGAGCATTTTTCGGGCTGGACCGGATTCGGGTCGGGCCTGAAAAAATCCAGTTATTTCGGGCCGAGAAAATCCTGCCCATGACCGTCCCATTGGGCACACCAGGCCTCAATTTTTGGGCCGGGCTCGGGCCGGGCCCTGGCTTGGGCGGGCCGCCCGTGTATTTTATAATGTAAAATAGCTAAAAACAGCATTTCGGGCCGGACTCGGACCAAGATTTATTTTCTCGGGCTGCAAGATCGGTGACCACGCCCGTTCAGTAAGGTCCGTGGACGGGCCGGGTTCGGGCCGGGCCCGGGCCGGGTCTGCGGGCCGGGTCGGGCCGGGCTAAAAATGCTCGGGTATAGTCCTGGATCATCATATCTTTCCCAAGGACCTCGACTCCTTCGCCGCCGACGACGCGGTGACCTCGGCGAAGGCACGCGCCAGCAATGGCGAACTCGTCCGCGTCTCCTTCATCCTTAGCGCACTGCCGGGCACATCGCGCCTCTGCGTGCACTTCGAGGAGGGGCGCGAGCTGTCCTGCTTCGACACCGTCGTAGCGGCCCACGGCAAGGCCGTCCTCTTCCGGCTGGAGATCGGCGGCGTCGAGGGGCTGACGGGCAACGCGGTTGACTACTTCATCTACTGGGCCTACAACTCCGGCCCCAAGGTCTCACTGATCCCGCGCTGCTACTCGACTGAAGAGGAGATAGCGGCGGCAGAGGAGGGATCCTGGAAGAGAAGGCGGCAGCATCGTATGGTGATTGGTGAGTACTGAAGGCATCGGGCTCTTTCTCACTGGTGATTCGGAAGAATTCGTGGTGGCTGAGTTCCGTCTTAATCTCGCCAAGCTTGAAGAAGACAGAGATGCACCTCTGGAAGGCGAGCTATTCAGGCTCCGCTCGGATGCCGGCGAGTGGGAAGTTAAGCGCACGAGCGCCCGTGATGGCAAGGCTACGTTTCGTGACATTCACGGTTGGTGGGAGGCTCACAAGGTTGTCCCTTATTATGACAGGTACCTGTGCTGGGTGGACTACGCCAGGGGTGTAATCCTTTGCGATGTGAACAGTGATAGCCCTGACATTCAGTACCTCCCTTTGCCTGTGGGTCATGTTCCAGAAGGCTGTCCTGATATCTTCCGCAGCGAATTGCCACAGGCATTCCGGTCTGTGTGCATCACCAAGGATGAAACAATAATGAAGTTCATCAATGCTGTCCATGATGACAGATACATCATGCTATCTGATGGGAGTAAGCCTAATTTCACCATTGTTATCTCTACATTGATGCATGACTGTGATGAATTGGGGTGGCAGGATGATCTCAAGATAGAGTCGCGTGAACTCTGGGATATGGAAGGTTATGCTGATCAGCTTCTGCGCAGTGTGCCGTTGTTCCCGCTGATGAGTGTGAACCAATCAAACATCATCTACTTTGTGTTAAGGGACAGGTGCACTCTTGATGCTGGTGCAAAGACTTGTGTGGTCACCCTTGACACGGTTAACAAGAAAGTGCTGTCATATAAAGATATCAAAGCCATCCCTAAAGAGGATCCAGAGATGGCCTCTTACAACATATTCTTAAATTCACCCTTCTTTCCCAGTGAGTTCTCCAAGCACTTGCAGAAGGGCACTCCAATGTAAGTTGGTGTTCCTGTTTACCATTCACATAATAGTTGTCGGAGCCAGATGCAGTATGGTCGGGCCTCAATGTAAGTTTGTGCTTCCTGTTTAGTGTTTACCATACTGCATCTGCAAAATTCCAGTAGCGCAATGGGCTTGTCAGAAAGAAAAAATAACGCAATGTGAAAGGCACACTTTTTTTTTCCCCAAGTAACAGTACATGCAAATTGCACGAATTGTTAATGAGGCTTAGCGATGTAGCATTGATTCCCAGAATATGAAGAACGAATTAATTACAGTGAAAAGGGAGCAAAACTTACAAATTCCTCAAAAGCAACCAGAAATTCACATATGTTCATGTGCCATCCGGGATACTAAACAAGCTGATGTCAGTAGGCGAAATTGTGGCACCATGTAATCAGATGGTCCAATTCATCATACAAAGGAGCCTTCTCCAAGGTTGCGGCAACAAGAAAACCAACGTATGAAAGCAGGGATTGCCATTTTTGAAATTTCAACGGACAGGAAGCATGGACAAAAGAGCATGTATTTGCTGCCAGCGTGAATAGCTCAGATTGCCAAACTGGTGCCACAAGTGGCCAAACGCTGAAGTTACAGCATACATGTTTCCTTGCTGTTACTTCTTGAACAAAAAAATAAAAGGGTAACGCTCCATCTGTATTTTGACAATATCCCACTAAAAATATTAAACAACTCTATTTAAAGCAGACTGATTAAGCAATGCCCAAAATTATTAGACATTTCCCAATGTACTACGATAATTGCATCAGCAAAGCCCAACAGAACCCAAACCTCAGTTCAGCCAACGTTTGTCAAATGGTGCTTCAAGATTGCTACTCTACTATCCTGATATGTCTCCTCACAAGAAGAAAATTAACTCCCAACGCATCATCGAAGCTTTGTTAAATTTCAGAAACCTGAAAAATAAACAGAAACAACTAAACATTAGGGGCATATCACTTATCATGTGAATGGAATGAGTGATACTAGGGAGAACCAATTTTCCTTGGTTCTTTATGAGCAGAAGTAAACAGGAATACGGTGATAACCCCATAAACCTTCGGTATTTTTTAATTAAAAATTATACAATGTATATTTGCATCTTATATACATTTCTTTATTGTGGCAAAAACTTATCACAGTATCACCAGTTCACAAACAGGAAGCAATGTAGATAATAACGATGGCAGGAAGGCTATAGGCGCTATGTAGGCTTCCATAATGGATCCAGTGGAAATTCGTTTGGAAATGATAACTGGCAGTTCAAACCACAACTACAATATGTCCACCTTATGCAAAATCTAATGTGAAACACAAAATCAATAATCATTAGGGTACTAAATGAATTTGAAAGTGCTACTACAGAGAGAAGAATGGTGCTCACTGATAGCTTAAAACTGAATGCAGGAATATTAGGGATGTGTATGAATATATGAATAAACAGAATAGGGGGACAACAAATTTCTGGGTTCGACATTATACCATCATAGTCCCACCTAATCTTTACTAATTAATTCTAGAAGATGATATATTCATGTTATGTCCATATCTTGGTTGGAGTCGTTCCTTATTATGAAATAACAAACTTCATTTCAAGATTGATCACAAGATGATAATGTTTTAATCAAAGTAAGACAGTATCTGCACGTGATGACAGATTTGCAAGGCCAGGCATGTTTCAGTTCCTTGAATATTATGAGTGACACTACTTGTAGTTTGCACTCAATCAGTTTGCAGGTTCAGAAAATAGAAAAGCGCCCGGATTAAATGCCCACCCTTGAACAAAAAATGAGAATTCTCATAGGCACCAATCTGGCACTTACTATGGCATGACTGACTTGGAGAGCAGGTGAAAGAAATTGGGAATAACTAGGGGAACTTTGTATCTTTCCGTTAGGAAGAAAAAAGACACCCTAATTCAAACAGGTGTTGATGCCACCTACCAAGGAGTTGAGTTCGCCTCAGTTCCTTGGAAGTTGGAACAATAAGTAACATGCTACTTTGGAAGTGATCAATCATAGTCTAGGTGCAAGCCTAACCAATGACAACGTGGCAGACATAGCATAAACAGCCTGCAAATGTAACTTTCACTGTAACACCAATATAGAGCTAAAAACACTAAACTGACATGATGTGTGTATTTAGTCTCTCAGTATGTCGACTTATGACAAAGTTTTGTACTCCGTAACTTCTAAATTCCTTGTGACAAGCATTGTATCTTCGAAATTCCATGCTGATCTTTAATGAATGGTTACAGCTCTTGTTTGCTTCAATGAAGAAAACAATAATGCACAAGACAAGAAGAACATGTATCTTCAATTAAATGGAAAGCAGGACTATATGGCCGTTCCCAACAAGCTAATACTGGATAGCAGGATAGAACAAGTTGAAACTAGCTAACTGGCTGCTGAGTACCCTCAAAGATAATATTTTTCCAAGTCAAATATTTTCTAAGAGATGCAGATATGACTATATGAGTAATACAGTAGGTTGGAACTAGAAGGAACAACACTGGATATACAATTTATAGTGGATCAGACAAGAAGCATTAGTGGAGGAAGAGAGTGCCCAAAGATAACCTGCTAGACTTGTCTCTGATAGAACCTAGCGAGCGTACTAGATTCCGAAGGTTGTAATCGTGAGAGACGGGTGGCCGCGGCTTGAACTCGCGGCGGCGCGGACGTCGAACAGGCGGCGGCGCCGTGCTGTCGCACGGCGGATGCAAGAGAGAGAGAGAAGAAGACATGCCAAACCCCACGTCGGAGACTGGCGCGAAGGACTTTAGCCGGGACCGGCCTGTAGCGCCCATGTTCCAATTCCGGCAAGGCAGGTAGTGCAGCAGGGGGGTCACCACGATAAGGCTTGAGTGTCCCAACATGGAAGACATCATGGACCTTGGCTCCTGGCGGCAGCTGGAGACGATAGGCCACCGCACCAATACGCTCCAAGACTTGAAATGGTCCGGCATACCGGGGACCAAGCTTGCCCCGCGGACGATCAAAGAGGGACAACGCCTGTTTGTGGAGTAAACGAAGCCACACCCAATCACCAACATTGAACTCCAAATCACGGTGATTCTCATCATAGTAACGCTTGGCATATTGTTGAGCTTGCAGCAAGCGTTCTCGAACTTCAGCAAGGAATTCATCACGGTCACGGTATAGATCCTGTGTGGTAGATCATCGCCCACGGAGGATGCCATGCGGCCGTGGAGAGCTCGCGGCGGAGGCGGCCGGAGGCGGAGGCGGAGAGAGCAAGGATGCGCCGGAACGGCATCGCCGGAGAAGCCGATGCGGCGCTGTGAAAGGGGAAAGCAGTCGGTGGGTTTTGCAATTGCAAGGCCCGGTGCATATGGATCCTGTCCACGCAGCTCTTGTAGCTCTGGGAGCGAGGAGAAAACGGCGTGGAACTGTTCCACCGGGTGGTGTAGTCTACTCTTGCACTGGACCCGGGAGCAGTCTGGGAGGTCTACTGGAGTTAGTCTATGAACAATGTGCAAGCTAGACCGGGGAAAGTTGGCTACCCTCCTTCCTGCAGAAGGCTCCTTTTGAACGCCACGTTGTGATTGGCTGATCTACCGGTGCACGTCACCATTTTCCCGCCAAAATGTCCAGGTCCTGGGCTGCTTGGGCTTGGGGAGTCATGAGTGGGATATGGGCTACCATCCACTAAACCTCAAGGCCCAATGGACATCCAACACGGCAACACGCTAATCGAACTAATGCAACCCAAAACCTACATGGTGAAAGGTAATGCATCTCACGGTCTCGCCCAAAAAACGCAATGCAAAAAGGCATAATTTTTCCAAGTGTTGACAGACTATGCAAACTGCACGAATCACACAACCAAAAGGTGTCAAACACATCAACATAGTACCAGTTTGCAGTTTCTTACACTAATCAGACTGTCACATCCGGATTCCGGAATGCTATATTAGCTGACAAAGCTGTGAGTCTTCCATAAGAGAAAAAAAAACAGCACCAAAGGATTGCTCCTAACATAATGTAAACAGGGCTTCTACCAGATTCCTGCCAAACGGAGACTATTACTGTTCGCCACATCTGAGAATTCGCAGCTCAAATTCACCTGGTGACTCTGTTCAGCTGTTCAAGAAACATCAGCCAAGCTCAAACCTCAGTGTTCAGTCAACGTTTCCCCAAAACGAGAATTTCCATCGCAGAAGGAAGGGAAAAACTTCTTAATCCATCAAAAGTTCAGAGCAACTTTCACCTGATACATTTCAGAAACCTGGAAAGCAAATGGTGAACATTAGGGACTCATTCATCATGCAGAGGGAGTGATAGGAGAAAGAACTGGATTTTCTTGGTTCCTATGAACACATCCAAACAGAAATATGATAAGCCCCATATACCCATTTGCAATTCTAATAGAAAATAAGCATTGCGTGTTCATTTTCTATATAACATTTTATGCAGCAGTAAAACCTCATTCAGGACCACTTGTACAAGAAGCAGGAACTGGAAGCAATACGGACCATAGCTAAAGATGTTAAGAAGATTAATGTGCTGTTTGTATTAAGTCATAATTGGCAGTTCAAACCAAAATAGCTAATCTGCAGAGCTGATAGCCTGATACGAGGTCAAGAATAAAACACCCAAGAGATAATAGTCGGTAAACGTATACTACTGCACAATGGATTGTAAACTGCTACTACAACACTAGTCACTGATTGCGCCAAAACTGAAGAAGCCATTTTGTTGAACTAATCTGCCCTAATTTGCAGTGCAATTTCACAAATGAAGATACAATCATGTGTAGGCAGAAAAAGAATTGACTATTGGTCTGCTTAAGTGCTTAACACGGGAAAAAACACAAAATAGACAGTGAATTAAATAAGCATACATAAAGGAAGTACCAAATGGTGCTTAGCTTCTGCACCTCAATTCTTCTTGCACTTATCTACACGAACTAATACATCTGACAAAGTCTTGTTGAAATTGGACTTGGTGCTTGAATGGGATCCTACATATATAGAGGTAGTATAACAATTGTATGAGAAATATAAGTAAAATATTCTAAAGTTTAACAGCTGTATCATGAGAAACAGAGTTAAAAGATCCTCTAAATTGCATATCAAAATATCTGATGCAAGATCACCACCTCCTCATATCTAACATACTCAAAAGAGATATACCATGCATGTTTTCACTGAATGGCGTTCAGCCTAGTTGACTGAAAATACATTTTTTTCCTGTCACCTTCTTGCGGTCTTGCCCCCATTGGAATAGCAGATATCACTATAACATAGATTCACACAGCACAGTCATCTAGAAATATAATCAAATGCCTATGACACGTGACTAAAATTAGAGGACTTCAGGCACTTGAAAATTAGAAATTTTCTTTTGGCAAAACCTGACATGCCTACATAAATTTCCAGACCACAACCACAAATTCGACCCTTTGAGGACCTAGTAAGCAATTAACGTTGGAGATGATTTGAAAAACAGATCATACTACTACAAAACAAGCCCCTAACCACACAATGAAGTCACAGAGGACATGTAAAGCAAAATGCTCAATCTAACAAATTGTAATGTGCATAATCACAAGTCCGCAACACATATTACAAAAATGCAACTCAAAGAAAACATGGGAAAAGGATCACCTGCAGAAGGGATGAGGGTTGATCCAAGCCACGGTGGGAGAGCACATGGTGCAAGGAACCCACATGAAGGTGAAAATGGGCCTCGAGCAACTCGTATCAGCGAACAACTAATGACCTTACCCATGTCCATGTCAACGGAGATGGCATGTTTGCCGATTGTGAGAATCATGATGCTTGTGTTGAGTGGATCAATAACGCCAATACGTGGTGTGTCCTCCTCCTCCTGCCCTGGGTGGCCTCCATCCTCCCAGCCTACGACTCTGTTGAGCACCACCCGGTGCTCCAGTGTCCAGCAGCCACCGTCGTCTTCAAGGGCAAAAGAGCTCAGCACGAAAGGCTTTTCCCGGGACACCTCGGCGTAGCGCATCCTCCCCTCGCTGACCCCCATTCGCCGGTACCTGCCCAGATCCCGCACCCTCTCCCCCTTCACCGGCTCCATCGCGCTGCCCCTCGGCAGCTCGACGAAGCCGAGCTCTGGTCCATCGCTGAACGGGTCGAGGGAGATGGCGCCCCAGCTCACGTCGACCCACCACAGCCGACCGGCGAAGGCCACCACCTCGTGGTTTGTATCAATCCGCCGCTTGCGTGGTAGCGGGGACGGCAAACCCACCACCTCGTCCCACTTCCCAGTCTGCGAGAGAAACCGCCGCGTGATGTAGTCCCCCTCCACCTCGTGGAGCCAAGCGACGGCGTACTTGTCCGGCGGCCCGTTCGGGCGTTGGGATCGGGTAAGGCGGGTCGATAAGGTGCTCGGGGACGCGGAGGTGGGAGGCGCAGGGAGGCTCCGCGAGCTCGAACGACGCGCGCAGCGCCCGGGACCTGACCATCTCCTCCGCGCCCTGGATCATCGCCCACTGAGGGCGCGAGGCGGCCGTGGAGAGGGCGCGGCCGAGGCGGCCGGAGGCGGACGCGGACGCGGCGGCGGAAAGGGAGCGGCGGAGCAGGAGCCCCATTCTGGCGGAGGCCGGTGGTGGAAAGCGAAGGGGAGAGGAGGGAGGGGGCTTGGAGCCTTGTGGGTGCCTGCCGAAGAAGCCGAGGAGTGGGTGGATTGGTCCACGAGGACCTGGTTCACGTGGAAAGGGGGCACGGGGCAGAAGGCAAAGGCCATCGTCCCGTAGTCCCGTGGGCGTGGTCTACTAGTGCTCTGTCTTATGCGACGTTTGGGTTTTCCCATGGCGAGACCCGGTTCACGAAGACTACGCTCGCGCAGCTCCGACGACACTAGCAGGCAGTCGCGCAGGCAGCCGTGGTGTTGACTGTTGGCATGTCAGGCATTGACCTGTCTTTGACGATTTCAAACTAATTTACTTAACGCTTAAACACTTTGTTTTACACGTAAGTACTTTGTTTTACAAAATATCCCAACGTGTCTGAATTTGAAACATTCATTTTGTATTCGTATCCGATAATATCTGAATCTATATCCGTATTCGAAATAAAATATGGTAAAAAGTGATATCTGAATCTGATCCGTTTCCATCTTTTTTAAAAATGTTTCCATCCTTATTCGCCACCATGAGTCTGGCCATGTTTCTTTCCTTCCCGAAAAAATTTTCCGAAAGGAATTTTGCATGTATGAAGTATTAAATGAAGTCTATTTTATTTGTAAAACTCTTTTATGGATTAGTGTAACTTTACGCGATGAATCTAATGAGCCTAATTAATCCATATTTTGCTACAGTAAACATCCTCTAATCGTGCGGTCAAAGAAAGATAGGTCTTGCAAAATAATCCAATGTTGTGAAGTTAGTTTTGTAAACTAACTTTATTTAATACCCTTAATTATTGATCAAATGGGCTAACAAAATTTTGTCACTCCCAGATAAACACAGCCTATACGCAGAGTAACAGCTAACCGCTGAAAGTTTGCTACCCTCATTCCTACAAAAGTTTCATTTTGAACGCGACGCTGTGATTGGTTGAACTACCGGTCCAACGTCACCATTTTCCCGCCAAAATGCTTAGGCCCTGGGCTGCTTGGGCTTGAAGAGTCTGAGTGGATGTGGGCTTAATTCACTAAACCTCAAGGCCCAACTGACATCCAATTATCGCCTCACCGAAAATCTTCTTTAAAAAAAAAAACACATTCCAAAACCTATCGCCAATCGAACTGCCAAAAGGTGTCAAACACATCAACACATTACCGGTTCCCCTGAAGTACAACCACATCATGTTAACAGATAAAGCTGTAAGTCTTCCAAAAATTCAGCATCAGAGAGTTGTTCCTAAGTCCTAACATCATCTAGGCCAGGGCTTCGACAAGATTCCTGTCAACCGGAGATTCTTACAATCTGCTGCGTTTGAGAATCCACAGCTCAAACTCACCTGGTGACTCTCTGTTCAGCTGGTTTTAAAATTCAGGTGTTCAAAAAGACATCAGCACAGTTCAAACTTAGGTGTTCAGTCAACGTTCCCCCAAAATGAGAATTCACCTTGCAGAAACAAAGAAAGAGTCTCCTAATGCACCAAAAGTTCAGAACAGCTTTCACCTGTCAAATTCCAGAAACCTGGAAAAAGAAATGGTAAGCATTAGGGGCATCTCATTGATCATGCGAAGGGAGTGATATGGCAAAGAATTAATTTCTTAATTCATTATGAACACAAGCAAACAGAAACAAAAGTAAGCCCATCTACCTATTTGCGGTGCTAATAGAAATGAGCCTTGACTTTTTGGTGGATTCATGCAGCCAAAACAAATCAAGCAAAGCATGTTCAGCTTGTATATACCATTTCTGTGTTGCAGCAAAACATCATGACAAGACCACTTGCACAAGAAACAGAAAGCAATATAGACAATAGCTAAAGATGTTAACAAGATTATAGGCTACATTATGGATTTTCAGAATCAATAAGTTTCAGTGGACAATACGCTATTTGTATTAATTCATGACTAATCTGTACAGCTGATACAAGGTCTAGAGCAAAACAGGAAAGAGATAATTGTGGGCATATTCCCGCATAATGAATTCTAAACTGCTACTACAAGACTAGTCACTGATTGTGCAAAAACTGAAGTACATTTATTTGAACTAGTCTGCCGTAATTTGCATGTAGCACAAATTCAAAAATGAAGGTACAACCATTCTTAGGCATAAATAATTGACTATTCATTTATTAATGAATGTGGTCTCCTTAACATAGGGGGAAAATGAAACAGATGATGAGTTAAACAAGAATAGAAAGCGAAAGTACCAAATGATGACTGAGTTTCTGCACCTCAATTCTTCTTGCACCTATCTACACGAACTAATATGTCTGATAAAGTTTTGCTATTGAAATTGGATTTGGTGCTTGCACGAGTTCCTACATAAAGGGATTATAACAATTATACCACGAGAAATAAGTAGAAGATTCTCAAATTTAACAACTTTACCATGAGAAATTCAAGTAAAAGATTCTCTAAACCACATAGCAAACACAAGAGCGTAGCCTCCTAGTACCTAACATACTCAAAAGAGATATATCATGTTTCTACACTGAACCTGTACAGCCTAGTTGACTAAAAATGCATATTTTTCCTCTACCTTCTTGTGGTCTTGCCCCATTGGATTAGCAGATATCACTATATAAGTATACTATGGCACACTCATTAAGAAACATAATGGCCATACATGTCAACAAAAATTAGAGGATTACAGGCATTTGAAAATTAGCATCTTTTTTTGGAAAGATCTGACATGCCTAACTAAATTTCCAGATTAAACCACAAATTCTACACTTTGAGAACCTAGTAAGCAATTAACATCGGAGATGATTCGTAGAACAGATCATACAACTATAAAGAAGCCTCCAACAACACAGTTAAATTACATAAGACATGTAAAAGGAAATATTCAGACATATATCAAACATGCAGCTAAAAGAAAACATGAGAGAGACGGTCACCTGCAGAAGGGATCAGGGTTGATCTGCGTCATCATGTATCAGCGACGAACAACCAACTAGCTTACCCCTTTCCATGTCTACGGAGATAGCATGGTTGCCAATTGTGAGAATCACGATGCTTGCGTTGAGTGGATCAATAACGCCAATATGCGGTGTGTCCTTCTCCTGCCCTTGGTGGCTTCCATCCGCCCAGCCCCCGAGTCTGTTGAGCGCCACCCGGTGCTCCAGCGTCCAGCAGCTGCTGTCGTCTTCGAGGACAAAGGAACTAAGCACAAAAGGCTTCTTCTGCGACACCTCGGCGTAACGCATCCTCCCCTCGCTGACCCCTATGCGGCGGTACCTCCCCAGCACCCGCAGCCCCGTCACCGGCTCCGCCACACTGCCCCTCGGCAGCTCGACAAAGCGGAGCTCTGGTTGCTCGCTGAATGGGTCGACTGAGACGGCACCCCAGCTCACGTCGACCCACCACAGCCGGCCGGCGAAGGCCACCACGTTGTGGTCGACTACCATCCGCCGCGTGGGTGGCAGCGGTGACGGCAAACCAACCAGCTTCTCCCACTCCCCCGTTCGCGAGAGAAACCGCCGCATGACGAAGCCCCCCTCCACCCGTCCCCCTCGCCGTCCTCGCTGAGCCAAGCAACGGCGTACCTGTCCGGCGGCCCGCCCGGGATCTCCGATTGAGTGAGGATGCCGAGAAATTGGCAGTCGGAGGTTTTCTTCGTGCCGTCGATGTCGGGGAGGCGGAACAGCTGGCCGCTGAGCGGGTTGCAGACGAAGCGCGTCCTGTCGGGGTCCATGTTTAAGCCCATGAGTTGGCGCGCCTGAGCGGTGCCGAGCTTGGCGACGACGAGAGCTGTGGCGCGGGCGTCCATGAAGTCGAGGAGGAGGAGGCCGTCGCCACTCGCGGCGAGGACGCCGCCGCCGACGAGGGGCAAGATATCGCCGTTGGGGTCGGGGCGGGGCCACGGGTCGATGAGGTGCTCGGGGACGCGGAGGTGGGAGGCGCGCGTGGGCTCGGCGAGCTGGAACGACGCGCGCAGCTCCGGCGACCTGACCATCTCCTCCGTGTCGTAGATCATCGCCCACGGAGGGCGCGAGGCGGCCGTGGAGAGGCCGCGGCCGGAGGCGGCCGCGGCGGCGGAGAGGGAGCGGCGGAGCAGGAGCCGCATTTTGGCGGAGGCCGGTAAGTGGCGGAAAGGGAAGGGGGAGAGGAGAGGTTTGCGGCTGTGGGCGGCGAAAGGCGGTGCGGGTGGCCGCCGCCCGCCGGAGAAGTCGAGAGTCATTTACGTTAGAGTAAAATGCATGGGCGGTATGAACTTGGCACGGAGTGTCATCTAGGCCTTAAACTTTCAAAACGCACATTTGAATCCTTCGACTTGCTAATCGGTTCATGGAACATCCAAATCTCCATAACACATGCTGACTGGACCTGACCCGTGGGGCCCACGTATCAGGCGGGAATCTCTTCCTCCCTGTTTCCTTAATTAACAAAAAGAAAAAACAGCGGGCATCCCCTCCCGCAGGGCCGCCGTCGCTGGGCGCTTGGGCAGAGGCAAGGTGAGGGGCGGCGGGCCAGGCCGCCAGGTCATGGCTGCCGGCCGAGCAGCGGGGTGGAGGAGGAGCGCGGGCGCGGCCGCCGAGATAAGGAGGAGCGTGGCCTTTGGGATGGGGAGGGCGAGCTCGGCAGCCGGAGCTCTTTCTCAACGCGGCGCGGGGACCTTAGCTCCTCCTCCAACGGATCCCGTGAAGAGGAGGGCGGAGCTGCATTGCGGGTGAGCTCTCTATGCGCATGTCTTCCTGACGATTATGCGGGCAGCAGGTTGCACAGGCGGCTGATGTGAGGGAGCTCGAGCCGTTGCTTCCCTGGCATCGGTCCCTGGTGGTGTTGCTGCTCTGCTATGGAAAATCAGAGGAGAGAGAGGTGGATTGGAGAGGAAGAAACAGACGGGAAGCACCTGCTTAGTTTGATTCGAGAATTTTGTCGGGGAGATAGGAATAGATAGGCGGCTGTAGCTTCTCCGGTGGCGGCCGATTGGAGCTAAAGCTCTTGCCTGCTGGTTGCTGGTGCTTGTGTGCTTGCCAAGAGGAGAAAGAAGTCCTCCTCAACCTCGTGGAGCCAAGCGACGG
>OAMR01000197.1:1547611-1562135 GCA_900205405.1 Echinochloa crus-galli | reverse complement strand
CTGCGCCGGTGAGCTCCGCTGGTGCGAGCTGCCCCGCCGCCGCGAGCTGCTCCGCCGCAGCACCGATGAGCTCCCCCGACGCGAGCTGCTCAGCTGCCCCGCCGTCGCGCTGCTCCGCCACCGTGGCCGCCATCGCGTGTTGCCGAGGAGGCAGACGGGATAGAGAAGATGGATGGGAGGGGGTCCACCTCGAGCCGCCCCTCCGCCGCCACGCCCCACCACCTGCCCTCCTCGTCGTCCCCCGCGGCTCCGCTGGCGGCGGCTACTACCCCCCACTGCGCTGCTGCGTGCTGCATCGACCGCGTCCGCCGCCCCTCACCTCGCCTCCGCCTCGGCGATGGCCCCACGGGAGGGGATGCCCGCCTGATACGTGGGCCCCACGGGTCAGGTCCAGTCAGCATCCCAGTCAGCCTGTGTTATGGAGATTTGGATGTTCCATGAACCGATTAGCAAGTTGAAGGATTCAAATGTGCGTTTTGAAAGTTCGGGGACCTAGATGACACTCGCTGCCAAGTTCATGTACCGCCCGTACATTTTACTCTTTACGTTATGTAGTCTACATGCCATCAACGCGAAGTTTGTTTACCTACGTGCCATTTTGGATGGATGGACACTTAACAGAGGTGTTAGAGGGTGTGTAAAAACAATTTTACCCTTTTGTAAAAAAAGAGTTACAAAAATTAGAAAAGTGGGCAAAATAGTTAAAAATCAGGGAAAAATAATATTTATATTAATTATCGTAAAAAGGATTTAAAAATTAGAAAATAGTTTTTGAAGCTAAAAAAATCCGAAAAAGTGGAAATAAATTTTAAAAATGTTCATAAAATCTGGGAAAATTGAGAAAATGCGAGGAAAAATGAGGCAAAATCGGAAAAAATGAGGAAAAATCTGAAAAAATAAGGAAAAAATAGCAAAAAATTGCATGAATTTTTTAAAATAGGTGCATGACCATTGCAGACAATCAGATAAGTATCACATGAAAATGATCATTGCATAACAATAAATTCATATCACCAACAAAGTACACACATAGAAAGCAAATAAGTTCACTAGTTTTCATCTCATTTAGTCCACACATAGAAAGTACTAGTTCATTGGTTCTCATGACACCAAATCATACATGTCTCAAAATACATCAAAAGTAGTAGTTCATCCACACAATTTATTCAAGTTGGAGTTTCTTCTTGCTTCTGGTATTAGAAGCCGGGCTGGATGGGTTGGCCACTTCAACAGGAGCCCTCCTTGGTGTACACTTCTTCATGATGGGTTGCTTCTTACTTGGTGTAGAGGCTTCATATGATGCAATTTCATCATGAACAGCAGGAGGGTGCTCAAGTTGGAGAGGCAAGGGGTCATTGGATCCACTCGCGGACCTTGTGTGAAAAAAAGTTGTAGGTTGTAAATGACAAGAAAAAGATCAGTGAAGTTGTAGGTTGTAAATGGCAAGATCAGGAAAAGTGAAAAATCAACCTGATAGTACTTGTTGTTGGTGGTGGCCCCTTTTTCTTTGCACCTTTTTTCACTCTCTTTGGCTTATGTGTAGCATTGGCCACCGCCTCATTGTATGGAAACACCATACCCGATCCAGTAGTGGCCACAACACTAGTACTCATTGTGTTACTGGAAGATGCTTTCTTCTGCCTTTTCTTTGGTGGCCCCCTGAAATAAAGTATGTAAAATTGTTATTTTGCATAGCTAAACATGAAGTGTTGTCATTGTGTAGTTAACATTGTTGTTTTGCATAGCTATGTTTAGGAAGTCTACCTCTCAGCCTCATATGCAGCTATGTCCTCTGGATTGCCATTCTTACATGTACCAATGGTGCGTCCTAACTTTTTGCATATTGGGCACTGATGTTGCCTTTTGCCGGTGACGGTACCTACCTTAGTGCCAGTACCTCCCTCTGTGCCTGATTTCTTGCTACTACTACCTCCCTCCAAAGCTGATTTCATCCTGTTCTTCCTCCTCCCTCCTCCAGTTGACTTAAGCAATGGAGGATACATAAAGTCATGGGGAGGTTTGGGCCACATGGACTTGTCAGGAATAGAGGGCACGGAACCTGCATATGCTATTTTGAATTTCTCAACTGAATAGCACTCATCAACATAATCTTCAAGTTTGGCCCCAGGGATTGATGTGATGTATGCAATGGCATGCTTACATGGTATTCCTGACCCTTGCCAAGCTCTGCAAGAACAAGTCCTCTCACTTGTGTTCACTACAAACCTGAAGCTACTAGCAGAACTTCCCTTAGCACAAACTTCTGCAATGCCATCAGGTGAGCTTGTGATTACTTCAATGTCAAGGTTATAGCTAGCTGCAATCAACTTCTGCAATATATGAGGCAAGATCTTTCCTTCAAACTTTTGGGCAACCCTCTTTCTATCATTGAATTTAATCAAGATCTTCTGTCTAATGGTATCCACCAAGTCATCCACATGCTTGCCCTTTTCATCCTTTACCTGCCAACATAGCAATTCATTTTTTAGTAAACATGGAATAAAAAGGAAAGCAATGCAAATTTAAACAAGGCAAACTTACCCATTTATTGAATGCCTCAGCCAAGTTGTTGGTAATATAATCCACTTTTGACAATGTGGAAAATTGACTTCTAGTCCACAATTTCTTGTGATTTTCCTGTAGCCATTTCATAGCCTCTGGTTTGGCTGCAGCCATGGCTTCATAATGTTTCTCAAACATGTAAGGACTCCAAGAATATGCAGATGCCCACAGGTGATCATCAAAAATCTGTCCACTATAGTTTTTCTTGAAATTCTGTACTAGATGGTACATACACTCTCTATGCTCAGCATGTGGAAAAACTGTACTCACCCCATGCATCACTGGCTGCCCACAATCAGTACTAAATGTAAGCCCAACTGGGTTGCCTATAGCTTCTTTCAACCTCTCCATAAACCACTCCCAATTCTCATTTGTTTCTGAGTCAATGACACCAATAGCTACTGGGTACATCCAATTGTGACCATTAACTGCACAAGCTACACACAACTGGCCCCTAAACCTCCCATTCAAAAATGTACTATCTACTGCAAGATATGGCCTACAACCTTGTAGGAATCCATCAACACAAGCTTTCAAAGCAAAAAACATCCTAGTAAACCTTTTTTTGTCACGGTAGGTATGGTGATCAATCACAACAAAGGATCCAGGACTAGTATCCTCTATTTGAGCCTTAAATCTGTACAGATTATCAAAACTTTCAGCCCAAGGTCCATAAATTTTGTCCATAGCAAGTTCCTTACCTAGCCAAACTTTTCTGTAGGTCACATCAATTTTGTGCTTCTCCTTCAACCTCCTTTTCAGCTCTTTAGACCAACTTTTGCATCTTCCTTCAACCAATCAATGACTTGCTCACACACCCAATATACTCCTACACAACTGCCTGTCCTCCTAGTGCTCTGACAGTTGTCATGTGATTTTGGGTTTCTTGTGATCTGCCAATGTAGAAATCAATGGTTATTTACTCGAAAAAAATCAATGCATAAAGTGGTGAGAAATAATAGAGTCAGAAATTTTTTTACCTTAACCGTGGTTTCATCACTCAAAGTTTTGACATGAAGTCTCCACGGACAGCCCACATTCTTGCCACTGCAATACACCCTGTACCGTTTCTTATCACACTTTTTAATGTTATATTGGAACTCATATTTGGTAGCATGTGTAGCTAAGGCCAACTTAAAAGCATGCTGGGAGGAATACATAGTGCCTACTTCCATAGGAGGATCATCCTTGTCATAGTTTGCATCAGGTTTCTGTAGAGGCAATCTATCTGTCACAATGTCCTCTTCCTCTATTTCATCATCAGATAAAAATTCATCTTCCTCAATTTCATCTATTTCCTCTATTTCATCATCAGACAAAGTGTCTGGTGCAGATTGACTAGTGGGAATGGGGGGTGGACCAGTGTCAATATACCAGCATTCATCATCAACACCCACATGCTCATTGGATGGGTTTGGATTAGCAAGAAATTCACTATTTGCAGATTTAGTAAGGCTTAGTTCAACTGATTGCCCAGTACCATTTTCCCATTGTGAAATGTCAGGAGGAGGCTCACTACCCAAAGTTCCCCGGCGGTGCGAGCCGGGGGGCGCGGGGGCGGCTGGCGGCGGCGCCCCGCCTAGGGTTCGTCGGGGGAGGAGTCGGGTTTTTTTTTGATCGGGGCCGGATAGGTTCGGTCGGGAGGCAGGGGGGAGATCTGGGAGTACATGAAAAATAACAAGGAGCAAAATAGTCATTTTACTTGTGGGTCCCACATGTCAGGCGGAAGAAACCGTTAAGTTCTAACAGGATCCATCCAAAATGGCACGTAGATAAACGAACTTCGCGTTGATGGCATGTACGTGTCCATGAACTTTTTAGTGGCATGTGCGTAACCACGAACTTACATAATGGCATGTACGTAAATGACTCAGATGTCGAGGAGTGGGTGGGTTGGTCCACGAGGACTTGGTTCACTTGGAACCAACAGCAACAGGGGTGGCACTGTGGCAGAGGACAGGGGGCGCCGTGACTCCGTGAGCTTGTTCCACCGGTGCTTCGGCCCTGTGCGACGTCGGGTTTGGAAATTGTATGACCCGGTGCACGTAGACTACGCTCGCGCAGCTCCGATGACGCTCGCAGGAGGAAGGAAAAGCTCGGAGCGAGAAGTGAGAACGTCTCCATCCTACCGTGGTGCTCTTTGTGCTCCGTTGGGGTCCACATGTCAGGCCATTGACCAGTTGGTTTGGGGAGACTCGAGGAGAAAAGTTCGCTGCCTTTTTGAAGCTTGAACGTCCAGTTGGCTGCTGCTCATTGGCCGCTTTGCGGAATCCACGCCGCTAATCTCCCGCCAAAACGATCTCGTCCTTGGGCCTGCGGAGCCATTCCCCAATTCAGACACCAACAAACGAAAAGCAATTATGCTGCTCGCAAGATAGTAATTTATCCAGTGTGGCTGATTCAAAGGACTTCTGAGCTCTGAAACTTGAGAGCCATCTTCTACTTCAAATGTGAGAGCCATCCAACTATGGTGATTGTTCTAGCAACTTAGTTCGTTCCATTTCCACCATCAGCGAAAAAGAATACGGTATCACAGATATCCCCAAAGTCCAAACAACGAATTGGCAGAGACGCAGAGGAAAATGGAAACAAGAGCACTTAGAACAATGTGTAGCCGTGTAGCCTGCCAGTAGATGCAGGAGTTTGAAGACCAGGACTGAAAGCGTAAGCTAGGCCTTGTTTAGATACCAAATTTCACTCTCAAATTTACTATGCAAAAAGAAGATTCCCCATTACATCAAAATGTCATAACATGCATGGAGTACTAAATGTACATAAAATCAACTTGAACCATTCGACTTGATTCAAGTTGTCCGGTTCAGAAAACAAAACAAGCCCCAGAACAGACAAGCTACGGCTAGTGTCACAACATTCAGGAAGCAGCTATTACAGAAAATATAAACTGCATGTAGATCCTTCCGGCATATTCTAAGCTTCATCATGCTCTTCAGCAAGCAGCTATTGCAGATTGGGATCCCTTGCAGATTTCTGGTGCTGGCATTGGCAACATGGCCGTGCCTCCTGTCACTTGAGCATTCATTGCCTCAGCACACAGCTTGGAGTTGTCATGTGCGTAGTCTTCCAGAATGAAAAACCAACGTAATAAACTGACTGAATATTCATTCTACCCCTCAAAAAATATAAACCCAACAAAACTAAATTATCTTCCAGACTTTTCCGAAAACAAGATAAAATGCCTAAAACTACAAGGGCCCAAAATAAACCCAAAACTTCCCAAGAGTTTCCCTAAAACGAGAGTTCTGCAAGCTGCGCCCATCACCTTCCTAATTCGAAAAAGAACCAATTTCGACAGAACCTGAATCAAATGAGAAACATCAGGATATATTTAATGATCAATACTAAGAGAACAAGTGGCCGGAATGGTAAAATAACAACATACTGTGTTCAGCAAGCACATGCAAACAAGAAACTACGAAAATTGGAAGATAGAATGCTTTCATTTTATTTCTGTCTTGATTCATAATAAGATTACATCATTATCCTTGTCCAGGGTAGCAAAGATTTATCTCAGGCATGACCAACAGGTGACGATATTTTAGGTGAAAGGAATGGAACCAGAACAACATGATGACAAGGCCGGGAACCTTTTCAGATTTCACACATTATGTTTTACAGGTACAATTTTTTAGCTTGCACTTAATCACGCCTTCTTGTATAAACAGAATCACTAGCATGACTGTATATTTTTTTAAAAAAACAAAAGGTGCATTGTATCTTTCTTATAAAACATAAGCCATGAGAAAAATATGCTTATTTTGTGTCAAATTCTTCATTAAGTAAAAAGTTACAACAAGATCATTTGTCAATCAAGAAGAAGTAATATAGTTTAATTCAATAATTCATTTAATCCTCACAGTATTCTAGGAAACAATAAATCACAAAGATAAAGATGATGCATGTACTCCCTCCATACTCATATTAGATGATGTTTAGGACAAGGTTTGGGTCAAACCTTGGGAATATAAATCATAAATAACTTTTAAATCGTTGAGTTTAGAAATGTGAAAATCATATTAATAGATTTGTCTTGAAAATTACTTTCATAAAAGGATACATCTATAACTTTTTAATAAATATTTTTTATAGAAAATAGTAGTCAAAGTTGTGCTTTGGAGACCGTGTTGCTGTCCTAAACATCATCTAATATGAGTACGGAGGGAGTATGTTATAAGCTGCTGTAGTTGATACTTAGTTACTTGGTATGTTATTAGCATGATCTGAGCTTAGTAATAAGTTATGCCAAGCTGTTAAAATACTATAGTCACTATGCATTATGGTAATAGTTTTTAGAGTAGACTACTCTAAACATAACTTTTAATGTGCTTCCGCAAAGTGAATCCTAAAGAGATGCTACAAGACTGAAGAAAACAATAACTACTCATGTATTATACGTAACCAAAATTGTCATCTTGTAAACTAGTCAGTTATGATTTAGAGTATCAATTTCAAAAACGAGGATCCTAACATCGTAACATGCTGACTGAAATGAGCAATTGCAATGTTTTAAATATGTGTGCAGGCTATGCCACCAGCCCCATAAACTGCCAAAAAAAACAGAAACCTCTTTCAGGTTTCTCCCAGAATTAGACAAAATAGGTAAAGTGCGAGGGCAATAAATCCAATTCTCCAGAGTTTCTCCAAAATGAGAGTTCGAGCAAGACAACATCTTTCTAATATGTTCAAACACATCTGCCAGTTAAAACAAGTGACATAAAAAACAACAATTTGCTTTATCCAGCATGAACAATTGAACACAAGTAAAAGAAAAGTAACATCATGATAATCTGTCCAGTCCTTTTACTCTTGAAATTCGAAAAAAAAAAGCAATTTTCTTTTGTATCCATGTATTGATTCAAGAATTGTAATCTGCACGCTTGATGCAAGGTCAAGAGTAAAACACAATAGTGATAGGAGTATTTAGTGTACTATACATAGACTGATAGACATAATGTTTTTGTGTACCGCACAGTGAATCCTAAAGTCCTGAAACCTGATACAAGGTTGCCACAAACACTAGTTGCTGAAGTACCATGCCTGTCATTAACTCATTATTAATCATATAAATTTCAGAAATGTGGCACCAACATATAGGCAATGAAAGTTAAATAATCACTAACATGGAAAAGAATGAAATGGATAATAGTTTCAACAATGAGAGTTAAAGTGACTACCAACTTACCAAGGGTCATATTTGCTGCTTCATCTCAATTCTTCCTGTCCTTGTCTATACGAACTAACATGTCAGATAAAGTTTTGCTTCTAGCATTGTCCTTCTTGCCGGAAAGAGTTCCATGAAATGTAAACAGAAATGCGATGTGAACAATTGTACCATAGAAAAATAATTGAAGTATATGTTTCCTTAAATTGTGTATAACAGATTAGGTGCTAGACAAACTCCAGACATGAACAAGAGCATACCCGATTAATATAGAAGTACCGAATTTCTATGCTGAAATTGTGTTCAAGATTTGCTAAAATTCACTTCCAAACACATAAGTTCGTAGAAAAATCTTCTGATATTGAATAACATAACAAATTAAGTGCACTAGTGCTGAAATCTGATCTAAAATCCAGGTTGCTGTTAATCGTCATGTCACGGATAAACCTAAGCAGAACTTAGACTGGAGCATCATCACTGTTCCCCAAAGATCAGGCTGTCGTTGTCGGAACAGAAACTATGGGGTAGCGAATTCATCAGGCAATGCCTTTAATGTTCCTACCTCAGTTGTGCACTTGTGCTTGCGTTTATAGATGTGTATAAGAGACAGACCGGATACAGTTCCAGAAGGAGCCGCATTCTGGCGGAGGCCGGTAAGTGGCGGAAAGGGAAGGGGGAGAGGAGGGGTTTGCGGCTGTGGCGGCGAAAGGCGGTGCGGGTGGCCGCCGGAGAAGTCGAGGAGTGGGTGGGTTGGTTCACGTGGAGCCAACAGCCACAGGTGTGGCAGAGGACAAAGGGGCGCCAATCCGCCCGTGAGCCACCGGTGCTTCGGCCGGGCGTCCGGGACGTCCGGTTTTGAAATGATATGACCCGGTGCATGTAGACCTCTCGCAGCTCCGATGACGCTCGCAGTTGAACCCTGGCTCTTTGGGCTCCGTTGGGTCCACATGTCAGGGCATTGACCAGTTTTTTTTCTTTTTTGAAAAGAAAGGGCATTCACCAGTTGGCTTGAAAAGGAGGACTCGAGGAGAAAAGTTCGTTGCCTTTTGAAGCTTGAACGCCGAGTTGGCTGCTGTTCATTGGCTGCTGTTCATTGGCTGCTTTGCGGAATCCACGCCGCTAATCTCCCGCCTAAGGGCAGGTACATTGCTACACGTCGGCGGTCTCATAGGTCGTCTCATACAGTGCCATATAGGATTTTTGCTGATGTGGAGGAGAGAGAGCGGGGTGAGAGAATGAGGCCGTTGTTTCGCGAAACAACCGCCTCATGAGCTAAATTATAGGAGTATGAGACAACTCCCCTACCATTGTATGAGTTTAATTGCCATGCAACCAATAATATTTCTCTATTTTCCCATAAATTAAGGGATAATGTATTACTATGAGACAACCAAAACAACAACATATTGTATAGGTTATCTGATAAGTCGTCTGAAGATTACGTGTCGTTGCATGAGACCGGCTATTAGACGACATCAATGTAACTGCCCTAAGGGCACATACAACGCATCTCTTTTGTCGTAGACATGCACAAACAAATTTGCAAAGACCCCCCTCCGAGAGCTTCGTTCGAGACGGAGCCGGTGCCTGGTCCAACGACTACGGCTGTGGCTCGTGGTCCTAAACTCAGGGAGGTACCTCAAGTCATTTTGTGTTGGAAAATTAATTACCCTGTAGACAACAATTGTCTGCACTGTTGTATAAGATGTCTATTTAGCTGTCATGTCTGTTTAACTGTCTGTTTGTGCCAAAAAACAGCAGCCGTCTGCACTGTTGTACTTGCCCTACACGCTCTCATCCTTGAGCCAGCGGAGCCATTCCCCAATTAGACACCAACAAACGAGAACAGCAATTAGGCTGCTCGCGAGATAGTAATTTATCAGTGTGTTGTGAGTTCTGAGTTTCTAACTCTCCAAACACAGCCTCAAAGGACTCGTGGGTTCTGAGTTTCTGACACACTTGAGAGTCATCTTCTACTTTGAATGAGAGAGATGCATGTACCTTGCTTTAGCCGTAGCAATAGATTGGCAGTTTTCACTAGATTCCAACCAACCATGGTGATTGTTCTAGCGACCATCAGCGAGAGAATACGGTATCACAGATATCTCCAATCCGAACAACGAATTGGCAGAGACGTAGAGGAAAATGGAAACAAGAGCACATAGAACAATGTGTAGCGGTGTAGCCTGCCAGTAGATGCAGGAGTTTGAAGACCAGGACTGAAAGCGTAATCTATTTTCCTGAACCATTCAAGTTGTCCGGTTCAGAAAACAAAACAACCCCAGAAGGACAAGCTACAGCCAGTGTCACAACGTTCAGCAAGCAGCTATTACAGAAAATATAAACTGCATCTAGAGCCTTCCGGCATATTCTAAGCTTCATCATGCTGTTCAGCAAGCAGCCATTGCAGATTTTTGGTGCTGGCATTGGCAGTATGGCCGTGCCTCCTGTCACTTCAGCATACAGCTTGGAGAAGAGAACTATGCATCGACCTTTTGTCATGTGCATAGTCTTCCAAAATGAAAAACCAACGTAATAAACTGACTGAAAAGATTCATTCTACCCCTCAAAAAATATAAACCCAACAAAACTAAATTATCTTCCAAACTTTTCCGAAAACAAGATAAAATGCCTAAAACTACAAGGGCCAAAAAAAACTTCCCCAGAGTTTCCCTAGAACGAGAGTTCTGCAAGCTGCGCCCATCCTCATTCGAAAAAGAACCAATTTTGACGGAACCTGAATCAAATGAGAAACATCAGGATATGTTTGAATGATCAATACTAAGAGAACAAGTGGCCGGCATGGTAAAATAACAACATACTGTGTTCAGCAACCACAAGCAAACAAGAATCTACAAATATTGGATGATGGCATGGTTTCATTTTATTTCTGTCTTGATTCATAATAAGATTACATCATTATCCTTGTCCAGGGTAGCAAAGATTTATCTCAGGCATGACCAACAGGTGACGATATTTTAGGTGAAAGGAATGGAACCAGAACAACATGATGACAAGGCTGGGAACCTTTTCAGCTCTCACACATTATGTTTTACATGTACAATTTTTTAGTTTGCACTTAATCACGCTTTCTTGTATAAACGGGATCACTAGCATGACCGTATATTTTTAAAAAACAAAAGCTGCATTTTATCTTTCTTATAAAACATAAACCATGTGAAAAATATGCTTATTTTGTGTCAAATTCTTCATTTAGTAAAAAGTTACAACAAGATCATTTTTCAATCAAGAAGAAATAATATAGTTTAATTCAATAATTCATTTAATCCTCACAGTATTATAGGAAACAATAAATCATAAAGATGATGCATATATAAGCTGCTGTAGTTGATACTTAGTTACTCGGTATGTTATTAGCATGATCTGAGCTTAGTAATAAGTTATGCCAAGCTGTTAAAATACTATAATCACTACGAATTATGGTAATAGTTTTTAGAGTAGACTACTCTAAACATAACTTTTAATGTGCTTCTGCAAGGTGAATCCTAAAGAGATGCTACAAGACTGAAGAAAACAATAACTACTCATGTATCATACGTAACCAAAATTATCATCTTGTAAACTAGTCAGTTATGATTCAGAGTATCAATTTCAAAAACAATGATCCTAACATCATAACATGCTGACTGAAATGAGAATTGCAATGTTTTAAATATGTGTGCAAGCTATGCCACCAGCCCCATAAACTGCCAAAAAAATCAGAAACCTCTTTCAGGTTTCTCCCAGAATTAGACAAAATAGGTAAAGTGCGAGGGCAATAAACTCAATTCTCCAGAGTTTCTCCAAAATGAGAGTTCGAGCAAGACAACATGTTTCTAATATGTTAAAACACATCTCCCAGTTAAAACAAGTGACATAAAAAAAAATCAACAATTTGCTTTATCCAGCATGAACAATTGAACACAAGTAAAAAAAAAGTAACATCATGATAATCTGTCCAGTCCTTTTACTCTTGAAATTCGAAAAAAAAACAATTTTCTTTTGTATCCATGTCTTGATTCAAAGAATTGTAATCTGCACGCTTGATGCAAGGTCAAGAGTAAAACACAATAGTGATAGGAGTATTTAGTGTACTCTAGATAGACTGATAGACATAATGTTTTTGTGTACCACACAGTGAATCCTAAAGTCCTGAAACCTGATACAAGGTTGCCACAAACACTAGTTGCTGAAGTACCATGCCTGTCATTAACTCATTATTAATAATAATGTGGCACCAACATATAGGCAATGAAAGTTAACTTATCACAAACACGGTATCCTTAACATGGAAAAGAATGAAATGGATAATAGTTTGAACAATTAGAGTTAAAGTGACTACCAACTTACCAAGGGTCATATTTGCTGCTTCATCTCAATTCTTCCTGTCCTTGTCTACACGAACCAACATGTCAGATAAAGTTTTGCTTCTAGCATTGTCCTTCTTGCTGGAAAGAGTTCCTTGAAATGTAAACAGAAATGCGATGTGAACAATTGTACCATAGAAAAATAATTGAAGTATATGTTTCCTTAAATTGTGTATAACCTAACAGATTATGTGCTAGACAAACTCCGGACATGAACAAGAGCATACCCGATTAATATAGTAGTACAGAATTTCTATGCTGAAATTTTGTTCAAGATTTGCTAAAATTAACTTCCAAACACACAAGTTCGTAGAAAATTCTTCTGATATTGAATAGCATAACAAATTTGCACTAGTGCTGAAATCTGATCTAAAATCCAGGTTGCTGTTAAACGTCATGTTACGGATAAACCTAAGCAGAACTTAGACTGGAGCATCATCACTGTTCCCAAAAGATCAGGCTGTCGTTGTTGGAACAGAAACTATGGGATAGGGAATTCATCAGGCATATGCCTTTAGTGTTCCTACCTCAGTTGTGCACTTGTGCTTTTGTTTATGAGGAACTTGTAAACGATTATAACATTGTTAGGTGCATAAGCTCATGTATCAAACATGTATCTCAAAGAAACCATGCAAAAGAATACCAGCAGAGGGGATCCTGCACGATCCAAGCCATGGTGGGAGAACACATGGTTTAAGGAAACCAATGGGTCTGTCTGGGCCATCACCACTTATCACTGAGCACCCAAGCGCCTTCTCCTTGCCCATGTCTACAGCAAGCACCAGTTTGCCGATCGTGAGATGCATGACGCTTGCGTTCAGGGGGTCGACGACGCCTATTCTCGGGGTTTCCTGCAGATGGCATCCCCCAACCCAGAGCTCACTGAGCGCCACCTGGAGCGCCACCTGGTGCTCCAGCTTCCAGTCGTTGCCGTCGTCGTCCAGGGCAAACGACCTGAGCAGGAAAGGCTCCTGCTGGGACACCTCGGCGTAACGCAGCCTCCCCTCGCTGACCCCCATGCGACGGTACCTGCCCAGGTGGTCCAGCGCCCTCTCCGTGGGCTCCCTCACGCTATCCCTTGGCAGCTCGACGAACCGGAGGTCCGGCCTGTCGCTGAACGGGTCGGCCGAGACGGCGCCCCAGCTGAGGTCGACCCACCAAAGCCGGCCACCGAAGGCCACCGCCTCCTGGTTTATGCTCATCCGGCGCGCGAGCGGGAGCGGGGACGGCAAAGCCACCAGCTTGTCCCACTCCCCAGTCTCCGAGAGAAACCGCCGCATGATGAACCCCTCGCCGTCCTCGTAGAGCACGGCGACGGCGTACCTGTGAGGCGGCCGATGCGGGCGCTCGGATTGGGTGAGGATGCCGATGTCCGAGCAGGACACGGTCTTCTTGGTGCCGTCGATGTCCGGGAGGCGGAGCATCTGGCCGCTGAGCGGGTTCAGGACGAACCGCGTGATGTCGGGGTCCATGTCGACGCCGGCCAGTGCGCGCGTCGTGTCGGGGCCGTGCCTGGAGACGACGGGAGCCGTGCCGCGGAGATCCATGAAATGGAGGAGGAGGAGGCCGTCGGCGCTCGCGGTGCGGACGATGCCGCCGAAGGAGATGCACACCTTGTCGCCGTTGGGGTCGGGGAGGGACGGCGGGTCGACGAGGTGCGCGGGGACGAGGATGTGGGAGGCGCACGGGGGCGCGGCGAGCTGGAGAGACGCGCGCGGCGCCGGCGAATCGACCAGCGTGGTGTGGTAGATCATCGCCCAAGGGTGGTGCGCGGCGGCCGTGGAGAGGCCGCGGCGGAGGCGGCCGGAGGCGGCGGCGGAGAAGCCCAGGAGGCGCCGGAGCGGCATCTCGGTGACCTCGCTGGGCTGTGCTGTGTCTGTGCCCAGGACAGTTTGGAGAGCGACCGTATGACTGAGTAAAGACTCTATAGACTTTCCTATTGATGATTGTGCATTTGTGCGGTTACCAGACAATGCCTCATATTTTCCAGAAATCAGACGAGACCTAGTACAAAGGAAAGCAGACGTTGTTTCGATGTACAGCTCAACTCAAAACTGACTTGAATTCAAAAACGTAACCAAAATTATCATCTTGTAAACTAGTCAGTTATGATTCAGAGTATCAATTTCAAAAACAATGATCCTAACATCATAACATGCTGACTGAAATGAGAATTGCAATGTTTTAAATATGTGTGCAAGCTATGCCACCAGCCCCATAAACCTGTCTCTTATACACATCTAGATGTGTATAAGAGACAGGGCCTAAACAACTTTTCTAGCGCCCCAAACAAAGTGATTCGGATTCGAATTTAAACAGATTTAAATTCTTGTCTGAACCACAAGCAATACAAAAACAAATGCAGCAGCATGAATGTAACAAAAATGTTTCTACACCTTATATTTGATTTTAATTT
>OAMR01000197.1:1532365-1542928 GCA_900205405.1 Echinochloa crus-galli | reverse complement strand
TGAATATGCGTGGAAGCAAAGGCCCCACACACTCAAAAAAACCAAAACCAAAACCTCTTTAGAACTTTTCTGAGATAAGACAAATTAGCTAAACTGCAAGGGCCAATTGACCCAAACTTCTCCGGAGTTCCCCACAAATGAGAGTTCTGCAAGCTACCATCCATCAGCTGCCTAGTTCGCTAAAGCATCTCTGTAAGTTGATTTATGTGGAACCTGGATCGAATAGGATCGTAGAAAAATCTTCTGATATTGAATAACATAACAAATTAAGTGCACTAGTGCTGAAATCTGATCTAAAATCCAGGTTGCTGTTAATCGTCATGTCACGGATAAACCTAAGCAGAACTTAGACTGGAGCATCATCACTGTTCCCCAAAGATCAGGCTGTCGTTGTCGGAACAGAAACTATGGGGTAGCGAATTCATCAGGCAATGCCTTTAATGTTCCTACCTCAGTTGTGCACTTGTGCTTGCGTTTATGAGGAACTTATAAATGATTATAGCATTGTTAAGTGCATAAGCTCATGTATCAAACATGTATCTCAAAGCAACCATGCAAAAGAATACCAGCAGAGGGGATCCTGCACGATCCAAGCCATGGTGGGAGAACACATGGTTTAAGGAAACCAATGGGTCTGTCTGGGCCATCACCACTTATCATTGAGCACCCAAGCGCCTTCTCCTTGCCCATGTCTACAGCAAGCACCAGGTTGCCGATCGTGAGATGCATGACGCTTGCGTTCAGGGGGTCGACGACGCCAATTCTCGGGGTTTCCTGCAGATGGTATCCTCCAAGACAGAGCTCACTGAGCGCCACCTGGTGCTCCAGCGTCCAGCCGTTGCCGTCGTCGTCCAGGGCAAACGACCTGAGCAGGAAAGGCTCTTGCTGGGACACCTCGGCGTATCGCAGCCTCCCCTCGCTGACCCCCATGCGACGGTACCTGCCCAGGTCCAGCGCCCTCTCCGTGGGCTCCCTCACGCTATCCCTTGGCAGCTCGACGAAGCGGAGGTCCGGCCGGTCGCTGAACGGGTCGGCCGAGACGGCGCCCCAGCTGACGTCGACCCACCAAAGCCGGCCACCGAAGGCCACCGCCTCCTGGTTTATGCTCATCCGGCGCGCGAGCGGGAGCGGGGACGGCAAAGCCACCAGCTTGTCCCACTCCCCAGTCTCCGAGAGAAACCGCCGCATGATGAACCCCTCGCCGTCCTCGTAGAGCACGGCGACGGCGTACCTGTGAGGCGGCCGATGCGGGCGCTCGGATTGGGTGAGGATGCCGATGTCCGAGCAGGACACGGTCTTCTTGGTGCCGTCGATGTCCGGGAGGCGGAGCATCTGGCCGCTGAGCGGGTTCAGGACGAACCGCGTGATGTCGGGGTCCATGTCGACGCCGGCCAGTGCGCGCGTCGTGTCGGGGCCGTGCCTGGAGACGACGGGAGCCGTGCCGCGGAGATCCATGAAGTGGAGGAGGAGGAGGAGGCCATCGGCGCTCGCGGTGCGGACGATGCCGCCGAAGGAGATGCACACCTTGTCGCCGTTGGGGTCGGGGAGGGACGGCGGGTCGACGAGGTGCGCGGGGACGAGGATGTGGGAGGCGCACGGGGGCGCGGCGAGCTGGAGAGACGCGCGCGGCGCCGGCGAATCGACCAGCGTGGTGTGGTAGATCATCGCCCACGGGTGGTGCGCGGCGGCCGTGGAGAGGCCGCGGCGGAGGCGGCCGGAGACGGCGGCGGAGAAGCCCGGGAGGCGCCGGAGCGGCATCTCGGTCACCTCGCTGGGCTGCTGGTGCCCGTCGCCGAGGGGAGAGTGGGGCCAGTGCGGGGGTTCTTCCACAAATCAGACGACTAGACGAGATCTAATACCAAAAAGACATCACGCGGAAACCGCTCGAGCAGCACGGGCGGCGCCCCGACCCGCCGCCGCAGCAGCCTTCCCCTCCCCCCTACCTCGCCGCCGTCGGAGCGAGCTGCTGGAAGCCCACGCAGCCACAAGGAAGCCGGCGGCGGGGCCTTCTTCCTCCAAGCTCGCCCCCCTATGGTGTGGAGTTGCTTCGCCGGCGGTGTCGTCTTCGGCGAGCTTGGGGTGCTCCATGGCCGGATCTACGTGGCCCATGACCGGATATGCGTGGCCCGTGGCCGGATCCGGCGACCCCCAGCCCGGATCGACTGAGCCCGCGGTAGTTGGCCATGGTGCTCGCCCATGGCGTCCGGCGGCGCTCCCGAAGGTCTGCTAGCCGGCGCAGCAGCCCTACAAGGCGGCGGAGGCGGGCTGCCCCGGATCCGGTGACGCTCCGGCCGGATCCGGTGGCTGCGGCCGCGAACGGCGCATGAGCGGCCAACGAGGGCTGACCCCGGGTGGAGGTTGCGGCGGCGGTGACGGCAGCGGCTAGTGACAACGGCTGGTTTCCTGGATCTGACGTCGGCTTGGCCTCTAGTGGTGATTCCTCTCTGGCATATGCGCCTTTGATCTTGGTGTTGGAAGGGCTAGCTCCGGACTTTGCAACTACATCTGGTGATGACATCTTCAATTTCGCCTTTCGTTTTCATATAGACCAAGAGACATGAGTCACCTTGGTTTCATTCGTGAATTCTCTTACTCGAAGACGGATTTCATCTGCAATTTATTCCTGGTGGATTATACACGGGTACCTTGCACGGGTACCAGCGGTTACTTTGCAGCATGGTATCTCAGGTTACGAATTCAGATGGTCTGCCGGATTTGGAGTTCGTGGCCGTTTAAAGTGGATCAGGGCTGATCTATATGGAAGCGTTGGCCTAGTAAGAAGGGGAAGCAATACGGTGTGACTTGGTCGTGGTGGTAATTGCTACTAATTCACCGGTTCCGGGAAGAAAATCCTAGGTCTGACCTTAATTGGTTGAACCTGGCAGTGACCTTGTTGAAGGCATTGTTTGGATTAAGATGAATTACTCCCTCGTGAAAACATTTGATCTGGTCTTAATTGGTTGGGTCATTACAGTGTCGGCACGTGCGCGTGCCGTTTTCTCGTTAGAGGCGTTGTCTCGGGAGCCTACTTTATAGTCCAAGAGTTTTTGGTTTGTAAAGCGGATGCAGATGAAGGCACTTGTGGTAGTTTGCTAGGTCATGGTGCTCTCATTTTTTTCTTTTTCATTGGCTGTGTGCATCTTAGTTATGCAAAGGCCGGATTAGATCTTATATAATTGTATCTTTGTGAAGCGGATGCAGATGAAGGCACTTGTGGTAGTTTGCTAGGTCATGGTGCTCTCATTTTTTTTCTTTTTCATTGGCTGTGTGCATCTTAGTTATGCAAAGGCCGGATTAGATCTTATATAATTGTATCATCTTGATGTAATTGTCTAAGATCGATAAAGCTTCCTTTTTAGAAAAAAAAGTACAAGGGAAAGCAGACATTGTTTGGATGTACAGATCAACTCAAAACTGACTCGGCAGCCATTTCAACTTCATATAACAGAGCATTCTAAAGCATGTAGATCGTTTTAGCCCTCTGATGACAACAACAGCAAGCAAATAATTCGGCTTGAACAATGTGGCCACAAGCATCTCCGGAACATGAGTAAACAGACGAGGTGCACAAATAAGATTTCTGGCAAGTTACAGTTATAACCAATTACTCATCGCCCTTCTCATGGAAAAACTTCACCCCCATTGGCTTGCAATGAATATAGCATATGGGCAGTGTTATGTAACAGCAGTTACATGCTGATTGAAGTGAGTCGTTCTACTGTGATTTTCTGAATATGCGTGGTAGCAAAACCGCCATCCACTCAAAAAACCAAAACCAACACCTCGTCAGAACATTTCTGAGGTAAGACAAAATAGCTAAACTGCAAGGGCCAATTGACCCAAACTTCTCCGGAGTTCCCCACAAATGAGAGTTCTGCAAGCTACCATCCATCAGCTGCCTAGTTCGCTAAAGCATCTCTGTAAGTTGATTTATGTGGAACCTGGATCGAATAGGATCGTAGAAAAATCTTCTGATATTGAATAACATAACAAATTAAGTGCACTAGTGCTGAAATCTGATCTAAAATCCAGGTTGCTGTTAATCGTCATGTCACGGATAAACCTAAGCAGAACTTAGACTGGAGCATCATCACTGTTCCCCAAAGATCAGGCTGTCGTTGTCGGAACAGAAACTATGGGGTAGCGAATTCATCAGGCAATGCCTTTAATGTTCCTACCTCAGTTGTGCACTTGTGCTTGCGTTTATGAGGAACTTATAAATGATTATAGCATTGTTAAGTGCATAAGCTCATGTATCAAACATGTATCTCAAAGCAACCATGCAAAAGAATACCAGCAGAGGGGATCCTGCACGATCCAAGCCATGGTGGGAGAACACATGGTTTAAGGAAACCAATGGGTCTGTCTGGGCCATCACCACTTATCATTGAGCACCCAAGCGCCTTCTCCTTGCCCATGTCTACAGCAAGCACCAGGTTGCCGATCGTGAGATGCATGACGCTTGCGTTCAGGGGGTCGACGACGCCAATTCTCGGGGTTTCCTGCAGATGGTATCCTCCAAGACAGAGCTCACTGAGCGCCACCTGGTGCTCCAGCGTCCAGCCGTTGCCGTCGTCGTCCAGGGCAAACGACCTGAGCAGGAAAGGCTCTTGCTGGGACACCTCGGCGTATCGCAGCCTCCCCTCGCTGACCCCCATGCGACGGTACCTGCCCAGGTCCAGCGCCCTCTCCGTGGGCTCCCTCACGCTATCCCTTGGCAGCTCGACGAAGCGGAGGTCCGGCCGGTCGCTGAACGGGTCGGCCGAGACGGCGCCCCAGCTGACGTCGACCCACCAAAGCCGGCCACCGAAGGCCACCGCCTCCTGGTTTATGCTCATCCGGCGCGCGAGCGGGAGCGGGGACGGCAAAGCCACCAGCTTGTCCCACTCCCCAGTCTCCGAGAGAAACCGCCGCATGATGAACCCCTCGCCGTCCTCGTAGAGCACGGCGACGGCGTACCTGTGAGGCGGCCGATGCGGGCGCTCGGATTGGGTGAGGATGCCGATGTCCGAGCAGGACACGGTCTTCTTGGTGCCGTCGATGTCCGGGAGGCGGAGCATCTGGCCGCTGAGCGGGTTCAGGACGAACCGCGTGATGTCGGGGTCCATGTCGACGCCGGCCAGTGCGCGCGTCGTGTCGGGGCCGTGCCTGGAGACGACGGGAGCCGTGCCGCGGAGATCCATGAAATGGAGGAGGAGGAGGCCGTCGGCGCTCGCGGTGCGGACGATGCCGCCGAAGGAGATGCACACCTTGTCGCCGTTGGGGTCGGGGAGGGACGGCGGGTCGACGAGGTGCGCGGGGACGAGGATGTGGGAGGCGCACGGGGGCGCGGCGAGCTGGAGAGACGCGCGCGGCGCCGGCGAATCGACCAGCGTGGTGTGGTAGATCATCGCCCAAGGGTGGTGCGCGGCGGCCGTGGAGAGGCCGCGGCGGAGGCGGCCGGAGGCGGCGGCGGAGAAGCCCAGGAGGCGCCGGAGCGGCATCTCGGTGACCTCGCTGGGCTGTGCTGTGTCTGTGCCCAGGACAGTTTGGAGAGCGACCGTATGACTGAGTAAAGACTCTATAGACTTTCCTATTGATGATTGTGCATTTGTGCGGTTACCAGACAATGCCTCATATTTTCCAGAAATCAGACGAGACCTAGTACAAAGGAAAGCAGACGTTGTTTCGATGTACAGCTCAACTCAAAACTGACTTGAATTCAAAAGAACCCTGACTCGGCAGCCATTTTCAACTTCATATAACGGAGCATTCTAAAGCATGTAGATCGTTTTAGCCCTCTGACAACAACAGTAAGCAAATGATTCCGCTTGAACAATGTGGCCACAAGCATCTCCGGAACATGAGTAAACAGACGAGGTGCACAAATAAGATTTCTGGCAAGTTACAGTTATAACCAATTACTCATCGCCCTTCTCATGGAAAAACTTCACCCCCATTGGCTTGCAATGAATATAGCATATGGGCAGTGTTATGTAACAGCAGTTACATGCTGATTGAAGTGAGTCGTTCTACTGTGATTTTCTGAATATGCGTGGTAGCAAAACCGCCATCCACTCAAAAAACCAAAACCAACACCTCTTCAGAACATTTCTGAGGTAAGACAAAATAGCTAAACTGCAAGGGCCAATTGACCCAAACTTCTCCGGAGTTCCCCACAAATGAGAGTTCTGCAAGCTACCATCCATCAGCTGCCTAGTTCGCTAAAGCATCTCTGTAAGTTGATTTATGTGGAACCTGGATCAAATAGGAAATATTAATCATATGAAGTAAAAAAGCACTAGAAAGACAACAATGACAGTAGCAAGATAGCTGTTTATGCTTTATCCATGCCATGACTCAGCAGAAGTACACGACGATCCTTGTTATGAAGTAGCAAGCATCATTTCAGGCTTTAGATGTCAGCCGTCTAAGTGATATTTTTTAGGTTCTATGAAAAATGAATGGCAGTGGCTCATCATGATGGCAAGGACGGCATCCTCTAACCTCATACACATTACTGTGCTTTATAGGCAGAATTTCTAGTTCGCACTTAACCATGTCTGATGATTCAATATATACGCAATCAAACAGAAATACTTGCACAAGCCCATATACTTCTTTGCTTTTTTTCCTGAAGCAACGTACAAATTACGTTATGTTTATTTTCTATCGATTTCTTGATCCAACAAACAGCAAAAGAAATAACAAAAAGACTAATTGTGAAGAAACAGGGATATCTTAATTAATTGCTCATAATATCATAGTCTCTTTCCATAAAAAATGTACTCATAGGAGACAAATAAATCATAATGATGACACGACAAACATTTTTAAGGCTTCTATATGCATAGTTACTAGGTATATTTTCTCGGCCCGGTTTGGAGTTTGTAATAATTTTAGGCAACTATAATCTGAAAGACTCAAAAGTAGAACATTATAGTGATAATGTTGTGTATTCTACCCAAAAGTGCATTGCCTAAAGTGCTACGACAATGTAGAGAATGCAATTGGGGGAAACACCACACCCAATCAGGGGGGGTGACCTTTCATATATATATAGCCAATGTGGCTTGTGTTACAAGGAAACAATCCTAGTCAATCCTAGTACATGGTAAGCCTATCGGCTATACATGGTAAGCTACAAACAGCTATACATTTCCTAATAGACAAGACCAAGGAAAAGCTCTTGTTGCTCAAGTTCACGCTTAACCAAAATAGCCATTTTATAAACTGGAGTATACACTTCAGAAATGAGGACGTGACACATACAGGCAGTGAATAGTATCCACTGGTCACCATTCACCAAGCGGTATCCAGATAAAAAAGAACTGATATGACAATAATTTAGAGACAGATTCAGGGAGTACCAAATAACACATTTGATCCTTCATCTCAATTCTTCCTGGCCCTGTCTACACGAACTAAAATGTCCGATAAACTCTTGCTTTTGGCATTGTCCTTGTTCCTTGGAAGCGATCCTTCAATCATATACAGATGGACATGAATAATTCTACTAGAGAAAAACAAATGGAAGTATACATTTTTCCTATTCTGCATATAATAGTTTGAAGTGATAAATAAAAACTGATACATTGAAGAAAAGCATACCGGACTAATCTAGAAATATCAAGTATCTATGCTGAAACTTAGTTCTAGATAACACTACTAATAATCAGAGTATTAAGGAATCATAACTTCAGTTGAATAATTCAATGCTACATTGTACAAGTGAACAGGTTACCGAAGAAAATTAAGTGCAGACAATGTAAAGTAAATTTAGGGTTTATTATGCAAAAATTTAGACAGGAGTATTGTCATTGTTCCCCAAAGATCAGGTTGCTGCTATCGTGGAGAACAAGATTTCAGACGATGGGCGAAGCCAATGCCTTTAACATTTCTACCTCAACAATATTATGAACAACAAACACCATCGTTTGAGAAACTTATAAGCAATTACAACTGGGGATGTTCCACAAACAAAATGATACTGCTATGCACAAGCCTCCAACCAACATTAAGTGCAAAATTAAAAGGCATGATGGGTCTAACATAAGAATATCTTTGTACTAAACATGAATCTCCATGTGAAAGAAAATCACCTGAAGAGGGAATCCGGCTTGATCCAAGCCACGGTGGGAGCACACACGGTATCAGGAAGTCAAAGCCTTTTTGGCGGTCATAATCTTCACCTATCAGCGTGCACCCAAGCAAATTCCCTGTGTCCATGTCCAAGGAGAGAGCCTGCTTGCCAACTCTGAGATGCATGACGCTTGGGTTCAGTGGATCAACAACAGCAATCCCTGGCTTGTCCTCACACAGGTTGTCATGCGGCCAGAGCCGGCGTAGTGCCACCCGGTGCTCCAGCTTCCAGCAGCTGCCGTCGTCGTCAAGCGTAAACGAGCTGAGCAGGAAAGGCTCTTCCTGTGACACCTCGGCATAGCGCATCCTCCCGTCGCTGACACTCATGCGCCGGTACCTGATCAGCTCCTGTCCCTTCTTCCGGTCCACTTGCCCTGTCACGACGCTGCCCCTCGGCAGCTCGACAAAGAGGAGCTCCGGCCTGTCGGAGAATGGGTCTACGGAGAGCGACCGCAGGTCACGTCGATCCACCGTACCACAGCCGGCCAGCGAAGGCCACCGGCTCGTGGAGCAAGGCCATGTCCATCGGGCACGCGAGCGGGAGCGGGGACGGCAAACCCACAATCTTGTCCCACTTCCCAGTTTGCGAGAGAAACCGCCGCATGACGAAGCTCCGGCGGTCCTGGCTCATGCTGAGAACAGCGACGGCGTACTTGTCGGGCGGCTGATCCGGACGCTCGGATTGGGTGAGGATGCCGACGTCCGAGCACCGCAGGGTCTTGGTCGTGCCGTCGATGTCCGGGAGGCGGAACAGCTGGCCGCTGAGGGGGTTGCAGACGAAGCGCATGACCTCGGGTTCGTCGCTGATTCCGGTCAGCCTCCGCGCCCGAATGCCGCCGGGCATGAACACGCCGGGTACGACGGGGGCCGTGGCGGGGAAATCGAAGAAGTTGAGGAGGAGGAGGCCGTCGCCGCTCACCGCATTGACGTGCCCCGCGAAGGCCCCGTATATGGTGTCGCCTGGGGGGTCGAGGTCGCGCGGAGGGCGGATGAGGTGGGCGGGGACGACGAGGCGGGAGGGGCACGGGGGCTCGGCGAGCCGGAGCGACGCGCGCTGAGCCGGCGCCGGCATGTTCACCGCCACGGCATACTGGACCATAGCCCACGGGGGGCGCCAGGCGGCCGTGGAGGACCCGCGGCGGAGGAGGCCGGAGGCGGCGGCGGAGAGGCCAAGGAGGCGGCGGAGCGGCATCTCGGACGAGCCGCTGCGGCGCTGCGCTTGGCTGCGGTGGTGGGTGGCTGTGGGTGTGTCCAGAAGGGGAATTTTTGCCGTTGCAAATGCCTGCCCTGGTGCATAGACTCGGTGCGTGCACGGGCAAGTCGAGTGGGGTCTGCGGCGTGGGCTTGTTCCACCGGGTTATGCAGGCTGATCTTCCTCTGGGCCCAGACGCAGTGTCATGGTCTACTGAGGCGCGTCTAGGGGAAAATTTGATAGCGACTGGCGCGAGAGGAAAAGTTCGCCACCTTTTTGCCCTGTTGCTAGCTTGCCATTGGCTGTTCCACAGCTCACGTCAGCGATTTCCCGCCAAAATGTCCTGGTGGTGGGCTGTTTGGGCCTAGGCCCTTAGGACAGTCAAAATTGGCAGTCAACCGAGGCAAACCGGTCTGACCGGTTTTGACAAACCGGTCAGACCGGTTTTGATAATATTGTCAAAATGCAGTTTGGACTTCACCATTGCATAGCTCTCGTCGAGACGATCAAAATGCAAATGTAGAACGCCTAATGTGGACTTCGGATGAGAGAGTTATGACTTCGACAAGATCTGCACTCCGGAAAAGAGGTCTGACCGGTCTCGGATGAGAGAGTTATGACTTCGACAAGATCTGCACTCCGGAAAAGAGGTCAGACCGGTTTTGGAGACCGGTCAGACCGGTTTTTGTCTGTAATTCGAGTAGGTTTAGGTTTTCTGATGTAATCCCGTATTGTAACCGACTTGGAAGGGGTACGACTTCCCCGGCCTATATATATAAAGGCTCAAGGCCGATTGAGGTGTTCCCAATCGAACCAACATATTTGTCATTTACTTTTTATTCCTCAAACCCTAATCTCTTCCAAACCCTATCCTCTGTTCTTTGCTCGTCTCTACATAATCAGAGTATTAAGGAATCATAACTTCAGTTGAATAATTCAATGCTACATTGTACAAGTGAACAGGTTACCGAAGAAAATTAAGTGCAGACAATGTAAAGTAAATTTAGGGTTTATTATGCAAAAATTTAGACAGGAGTATTGTCATTGTTCCCTTGCTCAGGGCAGCGGCGGTGTGGATCGTATCGACGATCGTGCGGCGTGTTCTAGCGCAATCTCGTGTGTTGGCCGAGATTTGTGTCAACACATTTTGGCGACTCCGCTGGGGAAAAAGATCTTGGTTTAAAAACCGATCTAGTTTTCTCCAAAGAAGATGGGCTCTATCTCTAATTCTGACAACGACAACATCATCA
>OAMR01000197.1:1513489-1532059 GCA_900205405.1 Echinochloa crus-galli | reverse complement strand
GTATTGTAGATAATTCTTTTCCATCGGATAATTTAAAATTTAGCTCGTCAGGTGTGTCAGAAAATATTTTAGATCAAATTTCGGCATACCGACGAATTTCTTTGCTGGACAGACATCACATCCACCATCGGTCACCAAACCGGTCAGACCGGTTTTCCAAACCGGTCAGACCGGTCTGCCCAGTTTCACGGCTGGTCAGGCCGTTTCCGTGGTTGATAGTCGGTGGCCTTCAACACTAATTTCACCAATGCCTAGTTCGGCCGCTTCTGATCGAACTAATGAGATGGTAACTTTTACAGCGGTGGAAAGTACACTTCAGGGATCTAGCGTCCTTTATGGACCGATTTCGAATGTTGTACCACCCATGATGTCTGTTAGTCCTAAAACATCTCATTTGGTACAAAATTCGACCAGCAGGGATTATCAAACCGATTTCTCTAAATATAAAGAGAATATGGTTAATATGATAAAGGACAAGCTTGAGACTGATATGGGTAGTTCATGTTTATATCAAAAACCATATCCTCCTGAGTTTGATCTTGTTCCCTATCCCGCTGGTTGGCATGTTCCTGAGTTCACTAAATTTAATGGTGATGGTACTCGTATGACTTGGGATCATGTGAGTCAATATACGTTCCAGTTAGGGAAAGCAAGTTTTTATGAGGCTTTACGTGTACGACTATTTTCATTATCTCTTACTGGAATTGCTTTGTCTTGGTTCTCTTCGCTCGCTCCGAACTCTATACAAACATGGGATCAGTTAGACCGTAAATTTCATGATCGTTTCTTTAATAGAGAGGGCGAAGCTAAAGTGACGGATTTGACATCGGTTATACAAGGCCGTGATGAATCGGTCCTTGATTATTTCAGAAGATTTAAAGATGTTAAGAACCGATGTTTTGATTTGACAATGTCCGAAAAAGATTTGGCTGATTTAGCTTTTGCGGGCTTGCGATCTTATTTGAAAGAGAAATTAGAAGATTTTAATTTTCTCTGTTAATCATTTGCAAGTGAAGGTCACGAGCCTAGAGCTTAAATTAAGGAACTCAAAAGAATCCGATGAAGCTCATCAGTCCGACGTACATATCATTGATCATGATTCCGATAGTTCGGACGATGAAGGTAAAAAAGTTTATGCTGCTGAGTTTGTTTGGCCATCAGAGGCCGAACCATGTGCTTGCCCTTCGCTCAAACCCATTCAGAAAAATCGGCAAAGTGAAGTAAAATTTACTTTTGATGTTGCCAAATGTGATTATGTTTTTGATGAATTGCTCAAGAGTGGCAACATTAAATTGTCTCATGCTATACCATCGTCGGAGGATCTAAAAGGGCATGCATATTGTAAGTGGCATAATTCTTTTTTACATGCAACTAACGATTGTAATATTTTCCGTCGACGGATACAATCGGCCATTAATGAGGGACGATTGTTACTAGCGGAGACACAAATTGATGAAGCTCTTTTATCTGTTCATACTTTGAATCTGAATAATCGCAAGATACTTATTCGGCCGGAACAAGCTGAACGAGCCAAAGGGAAAAATGTGATCATTGGAGAGCCAAGGCCGAATAATGTTAATGATAAAATTTCGGCTAGAAAGGTGACGATTGGAAGAACTCTGGATGGAAAAGAATCTCTGAAGATTACTATTAACACATTTAGGCCCGGGGGGCAAGAGTGTTCATCAAAAGAAGGTTGGCCTGCTGATCAGGCGAAACCGGTCAGACCGGTTTGTCCCAGGACAGACCAAGAATTTTCAAGCCTAGGCGCCCGGAAGTGGGTAGTCGGAAGATGAATGAGTCCAAGGTTAAAGAGACGATGAAAGATGATTGAGTCTACGGTTAAAGAGAAAGATAAAGCCGACGGTGTTGCACAAATCGGCAATATTAAGGTGGTCATGCAAAACAAATGCAAAGGGCCGATGGTCACTGAAAAATCGGCTAGTTTCTTGGTTCAGAAAAAGGTCAATTCAGAGAAAAATAAAGCCGGCAGTAGCAACGCAGCAAGCAAGTACTATCAACCCAGGTGGTGTCCATCGGGTTTAACTCATACACAAAAAAGAAAATTGCAGCGTTTGCGCAATCAAGAGAAAAGGGCACAAGAAACAGAGATGCCAAGGGATGAAACACTCAACCATCATAAACATGTGATTCCTCAGGGCAAGAAATGGCGAATCAAGTCAGTTGGCCAGCCAACAGCCAAAGCGGTCAGACCGGTTTCACCAACCGGTCAAACCGGTTTCGGATGAAGAGCTGATCAAGACAAATGCAACGATTACTGGCGTGGGAGAAGATAATCATATAAATATAAAGGGAATTGCTTCCGTAGATTTGGTTGTTGGAAGCAAGACACTCGACACAGTCTTCTTCATTGCAAAGGTGCAAGGTAACTTTAGTTTAATTCTTGGGCGCGATTGGATTCATGCAAATCAATGTGTGCCGTCTACTTTGCATAAATTACTTATTCAGTGGATCGGTGATGAGACTGAGGTGGTGCATGGTGATAATTATTTTTCTAATGACCGATCCTATTGATGCACATGAGAAACAATAAGGGCTTATCGGGCTTGTCTGTCCGATTAAAAATTATTCAGTTGCTACAAATATGTTTTGTCCTTCCTACATTAAAACCGATGAAGAATTGGCTTTGTTTGCTATGATCAATGGCTCATGCAAGTGAGTCGCCTAGAACTGGTCAGACCGGATTTGGGAACCGGTCAGACCGGTTTACTCCGACCATTCAAAATTTAGGGTGGCTCTAGCAGCAAATTGATTAATTCATGAGTAATCCGGCTATTATCAGTGTTATACTCATTCTTTGGGCCGATTACTCATTTTTTGTGATTCGTGGATGCAATATTGGATTAATTTACTATTCTTTAATTCTGAAGTTGAGAGTTAATTTAAAGACCAATTAGCATTTAAAAGCAATTTGGTCGTTTTATGCATCCATGATGGTTCACGATTTGGTACATAGGTGCTTTGCATTGTGTTAGTGCAGGTTATTTCTTGACAATAATCTAATCTTGGCCATTCACATCATGATTGTGGCATATTATTTATGGGGCCGGTTGGAATGTTTTTGCATTAACATGCAAGATTCTTCTACTTCGGCTAGAAATTTAAAGACAATCATAGCCGAAGTGGTGTATATTCAGGTTCATATCTCATGAAGATGTAGGAATATGAGCAGCACGGTGACACCATCATCTTGAAGATTAAGATACTTGGCCAATTGGGTTTCTTCATCATTAGAGACAAGATGTGACTGATATACAGGTGCTTAGCATTGTTTCAGTGCAGTTTTGGCTTGAAGAAATGTTTCTTGCTATGCAAGCTTTACCAAGAAACAGGGGGGCATGTGTTGACAACTAAAATTAGCAGTCAACCGAGGCAAACCGGTCTGACTGGTTTGTCAAACTGATCAGACCGGTTTTCATAACATTGTCAAAATGCAGTTTGGACTTCCCTCTGAGTTTGTTTGGCCATCAAAGGCTAAACCATGTGCTTGCCCTTCGCTCAAACCGATTCAGAAAAATCGGCAAAGTGAAGTAAAATTTACTTTTGATCGGTCTGACCGGTTTCAGGAACCGGTCTGACCGGTTTGCCCCGGGGAGGTCGGGGTGTTGGCCGTTGTGACGGCCGTGCTGCGCGTTCGTGCGTTCTCGAGTGTGTTGGCACATCTTTACGTCAACAGAACCATAACTACAAAAGTGCATAGTATCGCCTCAAGGCCCAACTTCATTTTCCTCGCTGATGCAGAATCGATTAGCTAGCTCCCGGTAATGAACCCCCCTCAAAAAAAAAAGTTCCCGGTAATGAAGCTCCGACCCCGGTCGTTCCATGTTATGACAAGCGCACGATGCGTGCAAAAATCACACTGCCGATGCCTAACGAACTGTCAGGGTAGTGCGGTATTAAATAACAAATCTCCCAGAAGTCATCAGGCGATCACGACGTACATCCACTAATGTTTCACTTTCATATGCTCATCACCTCGTAACAGTATACGTCTATACGAGTATAGTCACCGACTCACCATCTTGTGCTACATATATGGCATCCGTACTTTACAATTACACGAGCCGTACGTCCAAAACGTTGTTCTTACAAGCTGCACGGCTTCAATCGTTCAACATCAAAGGGTTACCAGTTCAGAGAACGAGTAATCAGATATGCCTAAATAAGATTCCTGTCATGCTATAGAACTTTTTTAAAAGAATTTATAGAACTACGCATCGACATTTTTCATTTGGAAAGATGAGCGTGCTGTCTTCTAGTGAACACAGCATTAGTAGTCTTGTGATGACCAATTACATGCTGACCGAACCCGCTCATGCTTGTGCCTGGCTTGTGGTTACTTATGCCAGATTTAGAAGAAGCTAGACTGACTCGGAGTCAAACTGACATCAACCTCTCCACAAGAAGCTTGCTTATCCTTTTTAGTGGCTACACCTCTGGAATTTCAAGTGCTCTCCGAAGGTCAAATAATTTCTATGGCGATTGGCACTTAACAGCTTGCCTTGGCGACTGAATATAAAGCGGAGAGGTGTAAAGGATGCTATGTCACATGGCTAAATCTAGCAATACTACTGCTTCAGAAAGATGCCATCTGCAAACAATGGTGGTTTTTAGATGTTAGAATTGGGAGGTTGAATTTAGGAGTAAGATGTCACTTCGTAATCATTGCGCTACTGTAGCATTTTGTTTGTATGTGCGAAAAATTGTCCAAAAATTGATTAATTAGGTTCAAAATGTTCGTCTCGCTGAGTACAACAAAACTGTGTAATTAGTTTTGATTTCATCTGCATTTAATACTCCATGCATGTTATGATATTTTGATGTGATGGGGAATCTTCTTTTTGCATAGTGAATTTGGGAGTCATTTTATGCAACTAAACAGGCCCGTAGACACTTAAATGTCCTGTGTGTGAGAGGTTGGATGAGGATTGGGGGCATTGCTTTCTCAAGTGCAAGATGGTGAAGAGGGGCTGGCAGGCACTTAATCTGGAGCATGCACGTAGGGTGCTGCTCCTTTTGCACTCAGTGCGAGAAATGGTTCACCATATTCTGAAGATGGAAGCTAAGGAGAGAACACTTGTATCTTGTTTATTGTGGGTTTGGTGGCAGAATAGGAATAAAGCAAATGCAAAGGATAGAATGATGTCTCTGAAGGAAGTAACACAAAGAACAATGGATGTTGCCTTGTGTGCTGCTCACGATGCTCACACTCTAGCTGCTAGAAATGCCCGGGACAGCAAATAGGAGAGGTGGCAGCCACCACCGGATGGTATTCTAAAGATCAGTTCTGATGGAGCGTTTAGGGAGAATGAAAAGGATGGCGCATGGGGGTTTGTGATCAGAAACAGCGAAGGTAATGGTGTGCTTGCTGGCTGCGGGCGACTAAGGGCAGTGCATGATGCTTTGGCTGCGGAAGGGGAGGCCTGCCTAGCTGCTCTCAATGCGGCCATGAACATTGGTATTTCATGGGTGATGGTTGAGTCAGATTCCTTAATATTGATCAGCGCAATTCGGTCGTCAGCATGATCAAGCTCCAGGAGGAGTTATATATATTCCAGGAAATCCGAGATGTGTTAGATTTGCATTTTACTTTGCATGGTGTGTCTCATATTTTCCGTTCATGTAATAAGTGTGCACATGAGTTAGCTCGTTCAGGCTTAGCTCGGGACCCGGATGATTCTATCATTTGGAATGATCCCCTCCCAAGTTTTGTAATTTCATTGGTGGGTCGTGATCACACTGACCCTACCGTTGATGAATGAAGAACGAGCAGGTTGCTTTAAAAAAACGCAAAAAAGAATACAGATAGCTAAACTGACTCGGAGTCTCCGAATTAGACAAAAATACAACAAAACAAAAAGTTTATACTCTGGATTTACAATCACCTACAAGACATACTTGGACTGTTCCATCCATCTCTCTTCTATTATTGCTTCAGGACATCGACATCCTCCTCGGACTGGGAGGCTGCGAGTGCCGCCTCTCCCTCTCCGCCGCCCCCTTGCTCGGCGACGACGCGCTCGGCTTGTCGGCGAACGCCAGGGACAGGCGCTTCTTCGCTGAAGACGGCGATGGTGGCACCTGCAAAGGCGCCGGCCCGCTGTCCGGAGCGTCGAGCACGTCCGCCGCGGCCGACGCCGACGGGCTCGCGCACCGGGATTTAGCTTTCACGGACCTGGTCTGCTGCATGTAGCTTGGGGTCACCGGCGCGCTGCGTTGTCTCCCGCGGGTGCGGCGGCGGCGGCGCTTCCAAGGATCAACCTCCTCGGGAGCTCGGGCTGCATGCCCGTCGCGCGCTGCGAAGCGTGGAGCGGGCTGGCGCTCCCGCAGCTCCGCGGGCTCGCCGGCACGGCGCGGCGCGGGCTGCTCGCGGAGAGCTCCTGACTGCTCCGCGGGCGGTGATCTGGCTGCAGTCTCTTGGTGCCCTGCAGGCCGCCGCTGGAAGCGTGGAGCGGGCTGCTCTTCGGGCTCGCCGGCATGGCCGTCCTGCCGGAGAGCGACGATGACCGCGGCGGTGGCGTCGACGGCGACGGGAGCGACGGCCAGTTCGGTGGGCGGAAGGTCCTGCCTCTGGGCGTCGTGGTCGTGGTCGTGGGTATCTGAATCGAGACGGCCACACGAGGCATTCGGCCGGGGGTTTTCGCCGCGGCGCGGCCGTTGTCCGGCGCGGCGGCGGTCTGGTTCTCCCACGGCCTCGTAGCCGCCATCCAGCGCTCCGTCCAGCTCCAGCCCCAGTTCGGGTTGCCAGGGTCCATGAACATCGGAGCAGGCGCAGCTCGCGCGGAAGATGGTTTCCTGTTCCTCCACTGCGCGAGGATGAAAGCACAGACAGAGTCAGAGAAAGAACCGGAAACACGAATGACGAAATGGCTATCATGATCATTGATCACTGGCTGCCTACGGAGTAGTACCTGATAAGAAAATGCATACGACAGTGCCCTTTGCCGTCTTGAAGCGGCTTCCTGCTTCATCATCAGCACGGCTTCTATCTGCTCCTTGGACTGAAGGCTATGGTCCCAGCCTTCACCAATCTGTCAGCAAATTCAGATTCAAATATGAAAACTGTAAGTTATAACAGCATAAGACTGTCATCTCAGTCTTTCAGCAATCCTGAGTTATGGAGTGAACCTGATGGCTCTTTGTTTTGTCCAGGCTCTGTTTAACCTTGATCTGGCTCTTCAGGGCCTTCTTGTCCTCCTCCGTCTTTAGCCTCCTCGAGTAAATCTGAGTCTGAATCCTCGTCATCGTCTGCATGCAGTACAATGCTTCCTCGGTTTGGCGCTTGATGGTGAACCCATCAACCAGCGACATCAACCGAGCCATCCCTCTTTCCTGGTGTGCTCTCCTTGCCTGCGTGCGAATTTCGCCAGGAGATTGACAGTTACATAAAACGGCAACGCAAGGTAAACACCTCTTGATCCTTGAGCTAATGATATTTAATCAATGGAAGGTTATGATGTGTTCACCAGGTAGCCCCGGCAAGCTGCCTGGATCCTGGTGGCGGCAATGTCCTCCCTCGAACGCGCCGTCCACGCTCTCGGCGTCGTGACCGTGACCGTGGGCGGGGCGACCGCCGCCGCCTCCGCGGCGCCGGCGGCAGCCTTTGAAGCCGCATCCACCGGACACACGTCGCCATCGCCGCACCTTGTCTCCGCGCGCTGCGCCTCTGCGGTGATCTCATTCTCATCGGCATGTTGCTGATCAGGCCGTGGTGACGGTGGCGGTGGATGCCGGTGGGCCTCCGGATCCGGCGCCGGCGCCGATGAGGTGGAAGCACCTGACGGGTTCGATTTGCCGAACTGCCATAACTTCTTGAAGCTTGGTCTGTCTCTCAGCTTGGTAGCCTTCTTGCATTGAATTTGAAACGGTCGTGAAATTAACATGAAACGAACAGTTTTCGCGTAGGAATTGGGCTAATCGTTTCTTTTGCTCTCGTGTTACAGTGTTACCTTAGCATCCGTTTCCACGGGGTCAGGTTCAGAAGTGCTCAGGATTCTCTGCACTGTGTCAAACCACTTCCCTTTCCTCCCCATTTCTGGTGCTATTCGCACCGTCACTTCGGCGGCGACCGGTTACGGATGATCTGGTTCAAAAGCGCAATCAATTAAACGGGCAAGAAAGGTGGCCAAACTTCCACAGAAAATAGGGATGAAAATCAAATGCACTTTTGCGACAGTGAGCCAACATGTAACAAACGCCACGGTACCACAAATGCACGCCGGGAAGCTCTTATGTGCCTCAACAAACATATGACCTCATACTTTATTTTTCCCCTCGAGACGTTCTATTGACTCACCTCTTACCGCGCCGCCGCCGTCGTGCCGCCTCCGGCGATGCTCTCAACGACGGCGAATTCACGCCTGTCGGGGAGAGGACGGTGTGGCCTCGCTGCCAACCACCGATTGACGCTTGTCGCTGTCCCCACATTTGCCCCAGCACCCCTTGAAAGCCGCCATGATAACCGCGCAAATTTAGGGGGTGCGTCTAGCCATCATCTGAGCGATGTGTGCGCACATGTCGCCTCAAGACTTGATCTGTGGTCTGTGGTCCACGTGATTCCAGCTGTAAATGGACTGAGGGAGAGATTGAGAAAAGGACAGCACTTGCATGCAACAAATGTTTGAGAAAAAAGTAATTACTCTTAAATCAAATGTTCAAATTAAATTTCAATTGCACTATAATATTTGGACGATAAAATCTTGAAAATAAGATCTCACTTGACTATGTTATGTTTGGACGATATTTTTTACGAACAATTTTTTTATTAATGAAAGTGCATCTAGGCATTTAATCAATTTTGGTGATTAATAACAATAGAAACTTGGATATAATGTTTTGAATGAGATATGCAGGTGTAAATCAAAAAGAAAAGAAAAGGATATGTGAAAGTATGGTGACCAACTCCTATACAAGCTTTGATTGAAGATCTTGAAGGATTTAAACCACTGGAAATTTACGGTAGCACCGTAAATTTCCGCCTACTACCGTAGATTTACGGTAAACCTCGCCCAACACAAATCAAGCTAGATTCTCGTAATGCAACACAATTTATATGAAACAAATGGTTGTATATGATGAACTAAAATATCTAAAAGTTCAAGCACCACTAGCAACTCACAAGTGGATAGATCGAGACAATATAAGCATGGGAGAGCTAGAACAATTATGAGCACTATGAACAAGAAGAACAACAACGAGAGACAAGATTTATCCGAAGTTCACTCCACAAAGGAGCTACGTCTCCGTTGAGGGCCTACGAAAGGCGGGCTTATCAACACCAAGCCACTTTCCTCGTCTTAGTCACCACGAAGGAGCTAAGAGCACCTTACTATGAAATCCACGAAGGATTGGGTAATACAAACTTCCAAGTCGAATCCACAAACTTACTCGGATGCTCTTGGTGACGCCTAACCGTCTAGGGAATGAATTCCCAAGAGTAACAAACAAGAATCCGAGAACCACGAACTTGATGCTCAAGAGGGGAATGAATGAGGCTTGGATTACTTTGTGTCTCTCGTTGTTGTTCTTCTTGTTCATAGTGCTCATATTGTTCTAGCTCTCCCTTGCTTATATTGTCTCGATCTATCCATTTGTGAGGTTGCTAGTGGTGCTTGAACTTTTAGATACTTCAGTTCATCATATACAACCATTTGTTTCATATAAATTGTTGTTGCATTACGAGAATCTAGCTTGATTTGTGTTGGGCGAGGTTTACCGTAAATCTACGGTAGTAGGCGGAAATTTACGGTTAATTTCCGGTGGCTACCGTAAATTTACGGTTGTCTGACATTTCGTGGAGTTATTTGTGATAATTTTCAGGAACGCCTATTCACCCCCCTCTAGGCCAAGTGTTGATCCTTTCAATTAAACCAGAATATTTTTTTACTATTACAAACAAATACTTAAACAACATGAATAAACAATTGTTTTCTGCCAACCAAAAACTAAATATGATGAATAAATTAGTAGGGTGAAAAGACCATTACATGCAGAAGGCATCCGGCTTGATCCAAGCCACGGTGGGAGCACACATGGTAGTCCAGTACCTTCACTCTCACTGAACATGCAAGCAGCTTCCTCCTGTCCTTGTCGACGGAGAATGCCTGTTTGGCGACTGTGAGATGCATGGCGCTTGCGTTCAGCGGGTCAACAGCACCGACCTGTGACGTGTCCTCGCCAGACAGGTGATATCCATGCGGTGCTCCACCCGGTGCTCCAGCGTCCAGCCGCTTCGCTTCCATCATCATCAAGTGCAAAGGAACTGATCGAAGGGGCTTCTCCTGGGACGCCTCGGCGTAGCGCAGTCTCCCTCGCTAACCCCCATGTGGCGGAAGCTGGCCTGTGCCCGCCGGTCCTCCCGACCTTCCACGGGTTCTGTCACGCTGCCCCTCGGCAGCTAGCTCCACAAGGCGGAGATCTGGTTGCTGGTCGCTGGACGGGGTTGGAGGAGACGACGCCCCAGCTCAGATCGACCCACCAGAGCCGGCCGGCGAAGGCCAGCCCTCACGGTCTATTCATCGGCTGCGCGAGCGCGGGAGCGGGGACGGCAAACCCACCAGCTTCTTCCACTGCCCTCCTCCAGTCCTCGCCGTCGCGCGCGGTCCTCACTGAGCACGGCGACGGCGTACCTGTCAGGCAGGCGCGGCCGGACCGGGCGTTCAGATTGGGAGAGGCCGGATGCCCATATCCGAGTACCTGGACGTTTTCTTCGTGCCGTCGATGTCTGGGAGGCGGAACGGCTGGCCACTGAGCGGACTGCAGACGAATCGATCGCGTCATGTACGTCGATGTCCAGGTCAATGCCAGTCAACTTGCGCTGCCGAGTGCCCTCCGTGCGTGGCGACGATGGGGGCCGTGCCGCCTACGTCCATGAAGGCGAGGAGGAGGAGGCCGTCGCCGCTCGAGGTTTTGACGATGCCGCCGTAGAGTAGGCGTACGTCGTCGCGCGTCGGGGTCGAGGCTGTGCGGTCTGGCGAGGTGGGCGGGGATGACGAGGTGGGAGAGGCACGGGGGCTCGGCGAAGCACAGCCCACGTAGGGCGCGAGGCGACCGAGGAGAAGCCGCGGCAGAGGCGGCCGGAGACGGTGGCGGAGCCGGAGAGGCCAAGGGTGCGCCGGACTGCATGCATATTGGAGGAGCAGCCGCGGCGCTGTGCTTGCTTCTCTGAGAGAACGGATTCACTGGTGCCTGGCGACAAGGGGGATTTGCTGCCCCCTTGCAATTGGAAGCGCAGCTGCTGGCTGGGAGGTTTGCGACGTTTTACTGCTCAAGACGATGATGAAGTTATTTCGATTTTGAACGACCTTCTGGCAGATCATTGACTGTTCTACTTCTCCGCATCGCCTGTTTCCCGCCAAAATTCTGAGCTGGTTGGGCCTAGGCCCTAGGGAGGTCTTATAAACCACTTGCGGCCCAACTGCATCATTGAAGGCTCGTGGTTTATTTTGCTGATAGAGAGACAACGTCCACGGGCTCTATCTGGACACGGGGGGAGAGGGGGTTAGGATAGACTCTCTCTCGAACCTTCCAGCCGCTCCCAGCCCTTTTCCCGTCGGCCCCCTCCCTCCCATCTCCAGCGAGCTTGCTCCGGCGAGCTCATCGCAGTGGGAAGGAGCGGGGCCCCCATGCTCCCTATAGTATAGTGTTTATACTTGCTCCTAATAGTATTGCTCGTTGTAGTAGTTCCTAGCTGCATGCTTCGACCGGAGCTCGTCGTCGTCCTCGCCGTCGTTGCCGTGGTTCTCCTCGGCCACCTCGCCGCCGTCGACGCCTTCGAGGTATGCCTAAATAATCCTACTCCCTCCCTTCATCCGCCGGATCTTGTTCCCTCCCCTCTTGCTTCGCCCTGTTCGCCTCGCCCCCAAGATCCAGTCTCCACTTCCGCCACCACCAAGCCCCAAGCAGCTACTCTTCAATCGGCATCGAGTTGGCTCAATGCCCTCTGTCATCGTCTCGGTAGTGAGCCTCCCACCGGCTCTGTGGACGGCGACCTTCTTCTCGTCGGCGACTGCTCTTGCAACTTCATCCATAGTTCGCCGGTGATGCTCTTCCTCGACGTCGTCCGCATCCACTTTAAGCCTCTGCTTCACGAGGCCCTTCCGCTCATACGGCTCCACGTGGCTTTCGCCGCTGCAGCTGTCCGCCGGCTATCTGCTTCCTGTGGCGGTTTTGTGTTTGAGTCCTTTGGGCCTCGATGTAATTGGCTCCTTTGCCAAGGGCCTTGTTGTAAGAATGCTGCTTTAATATAATAAAAAAAGAGTTGTTGGTCAAAAAAAACGTCCACGGGCTCTTTCTAACCAAGTAAGCCACTATACGCCTTTGACAATGCCAAACAGCACATTTTTTCCAACCGAACACAAGTGGTCAAAAGCGATGCATGAAAAAGTCACACTGCCAATGTTGTACTCCAGCATATTACAACTGCCCCGGAAGTTTATCAGGCGATCACACTGTCCACTAATATTCCAGTGGCTCGTAAATTCATAACGGTTGAGTCACCGTCTCGTGTCAGGTACTCAGGTGATACAGGCCATACATCCGGAAGTTGTGTTTACAGAAAAGCTGTGCAGCTTCAACAGATCAACATCTGAAAGTTACCATCTACTAATACCTAAATAGCAACAGACGAGAATGTGGCATTCTGAGCTTCGCATCATCAAATCAAAGTTTTCCCCAGATTCCTCCCAAATGGCGACTCAGGCAATCTGCTGCCAATGAGATCACGCAGCTCAAACTCACTAGGGAACCTCTGCTCAGTCAATTTTGAGAATACCTGAAAAAACAGGAGTGATTTTGGTAAAGAAGAAGCAATGAGGTTTAATATCACTGTACTTACTCTAGTCATGCTGGAAAATCGAACCTACTCCTAGAAAAGGTTGCTCTCTAGAAATTAAAAAGATAGATACGGAGGAAAATGGCAAGAAAACAGACGTGTCATAGCATCAACACTTTGCACTTCCCATAGATGCTCAATAAGAAATAAGTGAATCCAGAATAAATTTGACTGACGGAAGTGAAATTAATCCTAGAAATGGATCTATTTTGTTACTTCATAACAGCAGGCCATCCTAATTCATTATCACGCAGGCTGCTGAAATGCGATCCACAAATCAACAGAAAGAAAAACAGAAGACATACCAGCTCTCCATTACAGTAAACTTCAAAGGCACCAGAGCTCTGTAGGAAGGACTGAGCAAAATTGCCAAATAGCCAGATTGTCGCCATAGTTCCAAATCTATTAGCACGTAGGGAGTAGTACCATGGAGGTGGAACCATTCCAAGTCTGGGGAAAATCTGGTCACCAGCCATTATTGTTGCAACGGCTACAACTTGAACAATTGGGATCACTTTGCTAAGTACACGCTTGGGGAAGGGTGGAGGATAATTATGCAAGATAACATGAATTCCAGGAAATGAGGTTTCCAGCATGCGCTTCATGGTCATTGCAGTTCCCCTACAATATTGATAAAAAAATCAATATAACATGTAGATGTAAAGCATCGAAAGATATTACATGGAGATCAGATAGAAGAATGGTTTACTTGCGCTCCATCTCTTTCATGTTCTTTTAGTACAATCCGTGGGAATCCAAATTCAGGAAACATGTTGAACCAAATATATAATTTCTACTGCTTCTTTATGTTTCTTCTAAAAAAAGGTCGATTTACTAGTCCAGCATCCATTTCACAATATAGTAATCCGGAGCCAATTGAATAATTAGTTCTGAACTGCCATATGATGACTGATGTTTAAAATGATATCCTTTGGTTAGCAAGATTCCTTTCGCTGCTTATTAAGTTGCCCTCCTAAAGAGAAGTTTTTCCTGGCTCACTAAAGTAGGTTATATAATGGATCTAGCAAAATTACAGGTCTAAGAGAGGCGTGCTGGTCTGATGGAGCAGTGCTAGCTCACTTGTGGCAAAAATCAAGTGAGGCACCAGACCCCATCGACCATCGTCATACATTACATTAGATTTTCTTCCAATGAGAACAAATAGTCACTTTGTGATGCATTTCATGCAAAATTGTGTTCAAGAAACAGCCTCTATTTCACGTCCACTCACAATCCTAAAACACTACTCTTATTTTGGAATTTCCTAAAACTCCACTTATTTTGGAATTTCCTAAAACTCCACTCAGGTAGCATTGTTTTTTTATAGTGGTCAGGGTCCTTGACCAGACAGGAGATAGCACAACATTTCTGATGTTACAGTGGTATTTACAGATGAAAATTGGAAAATGCAAAAATGCTACAGGCAGATGCATACTGGCATATGCAGATTGCAGAACAAACCAGCTTTTAAAAGGATTTTAGAATGTCTCACTACTTTCCATAATTACAAAATTTGTACCATTCAAAATTGAGGAGTGGTGTTTGTCTAATTATCAACTCTCCTACTTAATGGCACCATGACCTTACAGGCTTACACTGATAATCTGGTTTGCCAAATTATCAATCATACCTTTCCAAAAAAAAAGAGAAGTAAAGCATATAAGAATATAAGATCAGTTGGAGTGTTGGGGGAAAAAAATCTCAAATGGATAGCCCATGCTATCACAACATGATGATACCATCTCACACAAAATGAATCATGGCCAGAGCATTGCAGACCTCACGCCTCGACTCATGGCCACTATCCCTGTCAGGAGGCGTAAAAAGAGAACCGTGAAAGAAGCTCTCAGCAATCAAAGTTGGATAACAGATATTCAGGGAGGTCTTACAGTTGGAGTGCTCACTGACTATCTCCATCTGTGGGATATCCTATGTACTGTTCAATTGCAGCCTGATACTGAAGATAGACACATTTGGAGACTTGAAACAAATAGTCAATACTCTGCTAAGTCTGCATATGAGGGGTTTTTCTTGGGATCAACAATCTTCAGACCTTGGGAGAAAGTCTGGAAGACTTGGGCACCGGCCAGATGCTGTTTCTTTATGTGGTTAGTCGCCCATAACCGCTGCTGGACATCCGACCGTCTAGCGCGCCGAGGCCTCCCACATCCGGAGCACTGCCCCATGTGTGATCAAGCAACAGAAACAATAGATCATCTACTTGTTGGCTGCACCTTTGCAAGAGAGTTCTGGTTCCATTTCCTCTCACAGGTGCGCCTGCAGGCTCTTTCTCCTCAGCCAGCGGAAGTTTCTTTCTTTGAATGGTGGGAACGAATCAGTGGTGACAGAACTGGTTTAGTCCTGCAAGGCATCAATTCACTTATAATCCTTGGAGCCTGGACTTTATGGACTCAACGGAATAGATGTGTCTTTGATAAAATTGAGCCAAATATGGTACGCGCCCTGACCTTATCAAGTGAAGAGAGAAAACTATGGTCGATGGCGGGGGCTCGAGGAATTGATCTCTTGACTGCCCCCAATTCGGAAGAATAGATTCCCGAAGGATTACTACTGGTCGTCCTCCACTTCTTTCACGGGCGCGTAGTGTCTCTCAGAATCCCTAGGTGCTGGGTGTGTCTGTGTTGGGTGAGTGTGTGTGTTGAGTGTGTGGGTGTATTGTGTGGAGTCGGTGTTTTGTATTCTCAGGGATCTATTCCCTTTTTCATCTTCTTAATATAATGAAGCGCAGCTCTCCTGCGTCTTTCGAGAAAAAAAAATGTCATATAATACCTGACCTCAAACTAGGATATTAGGGGTGCAAATTTGTGAACCATGGAAAGCATCCGACCATGAGAGGGTGTCACCACTGATAGTTTAAACTCGACATAAAGGATTGACAAGTAATTCAAACATTAATTAGAGTAGCTATCGCCGTTCACTTGAATCCTCTTTTTTGAATCTTTCTTGTTCCTTAGTCTTCAGCATAAAGTGGCCAACGTCTATCCCTAGCCCAGTTCCCAACAACCATTGTAGTACTACACAGTTCAATAATTTGACTTCGTGCTACCAACTGTTGTGTGCAATACCGTAAGAGTAAGTTAGTAACTAAGTAACTACCTATAAACTGCATGGCAGTCACACATCCATCATTCAATGTGGTTATGGTGAATTGGGGCACTATATAACTATCATCATGAAAGACAAATTGGTCACGATATGGTCATTTGGAGCAAGCACGCAACATTCCAATTCTACCTGTCGTTGGGGAGGGTGTGGGTACACCCGTGCTTCCCCACACCCAAATCCACATCTCTAGTGCCCATTCTATACCCTCCCCAAAATTACCCAAATCCATTTATCCGTAATCATTGGATAATGGTGTAATTTGCGTAGGAGCTCCACTATCCCAAGTCCAAGCTACACACCTATACCTGGACGCTGCCAGACGACGAGCAAAATCGCACGCTGCGGCTCACTGCCTCAAGCAGTGGAAAGACCCAAATGTAAATGTGCAAATTAAACAGACGTGGATAATTATCCTAGTTGGAATTGGGTATATACCCTAAAAATACCCAAAGTTAAATGGATAAAATAATTTTATCCATACCCTACCCAAATGCCATGGATATGAATTTGGGTATGGGTGTTGGGTACCCACCGACAGGTGGAATTCCAATGCCCAGTGCACTACATCAACTCAACTCTAAGTACACGTTAATTTGATCCGCAGGTAACAGATAACCTTAGCAATTAAGAAAGCAACCGCCAGTAACCCCGAGACACAGTCGACGGGCTGGGCTCACCTGTAGGAGCAGGAGGCGCAGAACTGCAGCTCGACCGTGGCGCCGAATCCAGCCCCATCCACGCGAGGCTCCTGCAATCACATCAAAACAACACGTCAGTTCGCCGTCCAGATCGGAGATCGGGTCGCAGTTCGAGCGCAGAGAGGAGTCCGGGAAGGTAGGGTTCATGACTCACCTGTATGACTGACGCAGCGGGGTCGGGGTGGTGCGGAGGATGCGGATGGTGGTGCGGAGGGTGCGGGTGGTGGTGCGGCGGATGGGGATGGGGATGGTGCGGCGGGTGCGTGTGGTGGTGGTGGTGGTGGTGAGGGGGGTGGTGATGGGGGTGGCGGAGGTGGGGAGGCGGCGGCGCGAAGATGTGGGAGAGGTCGGAGAAGAAGAGCAGGGCCGGGAGAGAGAGAGGGGGGGGGGGCGATCAGGGAAGAAGCCTCCCATGTCTCGCTGCCAGGTGGGCTCGCCAAATCCAACAGTCAATGTAGGTCCCATTAGTCAGTGGAGTACGAAAGCCGGGCATCTGTTGGTGGTCTGGTGGAGGCTGGGCCGCTGGGGCGTCAGGCTCAGATCGCGACGGAGGCGATTCCTCGTGTCGATGATGTGATCGGGCTGGTTTGGCAGCGTGCTGGCCCGGTGGGTTCGATAACACATGAAAGCCCAACTCCAGTTATCAACAAACGAAGTGCAGATGGGCTACCCGTGCAATCTCGTCACTTGCCATTGCTACGGCCGCTATCGCCATGATGAGGCGTGGCCCACCAACCGTGCAACTTCGGCCACTTCATGGCCATTTCCCATTTGCAAGGGGAAAGGAGTGGAGCGGAGGGAGCCTCCTGTTCCCTGGTGATGGCGATCGAGTAGACAGACGGAGGAGTAGGGATTAGGGAAAGGCAATGGTGGTTTGACGTTTTGAGCACACTGAGCTTTCTGGAAGTCTAAAAGGTTCGGTCCAAAGTCTGGTAAGCTACCTTTGGAATTCGTGGCCAGAAGAAGCCTGACCTGACTAACCAAGTCTATCCCAAGACCGCCAGCTTGTGGCCTTACTAATCTGCAGACTCACGAGACCTTCGACAAAAGAAATCTCACCCTTCTACAGTTCTACTACTGTCTCAAGAATCTGCTGTAAAAACCATGCGTTATAAACGGTAAAGTGAAACAGCCAAGAAGCAAAGGTCCTCGCAATGATTCGATCCCGTCTCGGCGGTACACACCTGCAGCGCTGCACAGTTTTATGCCCCTGCCCTGTGAACACTCCACTCGCGATTCCGCCTGTGCATATACGGGCGGCCGACACGTCTTGGCACCACGTCGACACTGCCACTGGTACACAGTAGCATCTAGCAGCTCGCATCGAAGGCGTCACCACGTCAGGCGTACGACCAAACACGGGGGGTGCGTGCAGGCAAGCCGGGCCCGCGTGCCAGCGACTCGTCGCTGCGACCTCGTTCGTACGCTTTTCCCCGCGAGCCTCCTGCGGTTGCGTTGCATGGGAGCCTGGCGCGGGCCACTTGGCCACGTGGGACGTGTCGACCCCTTGCCATTGCCATGCCCCCGGAGAAGTGGAGCACGCAGCGCGAGCAAGGCGAGACGAGACCGAGATGGCCGACGGCGAGACGGCGGGTGGCCGTAGCTAGTACTAGTAGTAGTAGCCCCGTTGCGTGATCAATGATGAAGAGGGGGGCCTTTTTGGCAAAGCTGGGGCACAAGAAACACGGGCGCATGATGGCGCCCAACGTAAAAGGGAGGCGTAAAGCGGCGGGGGCAGGGGCAGCACCGCCATTTTTAAACCACGGCTGGTACGAGCACTGGTGGACTCATGAGTCACGACTCGCTCTGTCATTCGTTCGCCGTGGCAGCGCGGCTCTGTCTCAAGGTCGTTAGTTCATAATTAGTTAGCGCAGCACGAAACACGGGCTGTGT
>OAMR01000197.1:1497303-1513314 GCA_900205405.1 Echinochloa crus-galli | reverse complement strand
GAGAGAGAGAGGGGGGGGGGGCGATCAGGGAAGAAGCCTCCCATGTCTCGCTGCCAGGTGGGCTCGCCAAATCCAACAGTCAATGTAGGTCCCATTAGTCAGTGGAGTACGAAAGCCGGGCATCTGTTGGTGGTCTGGTGGAGGCTGGGCCGCTGGGGCGTCAGGCTCAGATCGCGACGGAGGCGATTCCTCGTGTCGATGATGTGATCGGGCTGGTTTGGCAGCGTGCTGGCCCGGTGGGTTCGATAACACATGAAAGCCCAACTCCAGTTATCAACAAACGAAGTGCAGATGGGCTACCCGTGCAATCTCGTCACTTGCCATTGCTACGGCCGCTATCGCCATGATGAGGCGTGGCCCACCAACCGTGCAACTTCGGCCACTTCATGGCCATTTCCCATTTGCAAGGGGAAAGGAGTGGAGCGGAGGGAGCCTCCTGTTCCCTGGTGATGGCGATCGAGTAGACAGACGGAGGAGTAGGGATTAGGGAAAGGCAATGGTGGTTTGACGTTTTGAGCACACTGAGCTTTCTGGAAGTCTAAAAGGTTCGGTCCAAAGTCTGGTAAGCTACCTTTGGAATTCGTGGCCAGAAGAAGCCTGACCTGACTAACCAAGTCTATCCCAAGACCGCCAGCTTGTGGCCTTACTAATCTGCAGACTCACGAGACCTTCGACAAAAGAAATCTCACCCTTCTACAGTTCTACTACTGTCTCAAGAATCTGCTGTAAAAACCATGCGTTATAAACGGTAAAGTGAAACAGCCAAGAAGCAAAGGTCCTCGCAATGATTCGATCCCGTCTCGGCGGTACACACCTGCAGCGCTGCACAGTTTTATGCCCCTGCCCTGTGAACACTCCACTCGCGATTCCGCCTGTGCATATACGGGCGGCCGACACGTCTTGGCACCACGTCGACACTGCCACTGGTACACAGTAGCATCTAGCAGCTCGCATCGAAGGCGTCACCACGTCAGGCGTACGACCAAACACGGGGGGTGCGTGCAGGCAAGCCGGGCCCGCGTGCCAGCGACTCGTCGCTGCGACCTCGTTCGTACGCTTTTCCCCGCGAGCCTCCTGCGGTTGCGTTGCATGGGAGCCTGGCGCGGGCCACTTGGCCACGTGGGACGTGTCGACCCCTTGCCATTGCCATGCCCCCGGAGAAGTGGAGCACGCAGCGCGAGCAAGGCGAGACGAGACCGAGATGGCCGACGGCGAGACGGCGGGTGGCCGTAGCTAGTACTAGTAGTAGTAGCCCCGTTGCGTGATCAATGATGAAGAGGGGGGCCTTTTTGGCAAAGCTGGGGCACAAGAAACACGGGCGCATGATGGCGCCCAACGTAAAAGGGAGGCGTAAAGCGGCGGGGGCAGGGGCAGCACCGCCATTTTTAAACCACGGCTGGTACGAGCACTGGTGGACTCATGAGTCACGACTCGCTCTGTCATTCGTTCGCCGTGGCAGCGCGGCTCTGTCTCAAGGTCGTTAGTTCATAATTAGTTAGCGCAGCACGAAACACGGGCTGTGTTTCGTTCGCCGTGGCAGCGCGGCTCTGTCTCAAGGTCGTTAGCTCATAATTAGTTAGCGCAGCACGAAACACGGGCTGTGTGTTTAGTTCAAAAAAGTGTAGGAGAAAGTTTAGAAAAAAGTCACATCGGATACTGTAGCGTAGCACATTTCATTTGTTTGTGGTAAACATTGTCCTATCATGACCTAACTAGGCTCAAAAAATTCGTCTCGTCACGTACATTAAAACCATGCAATTAGTTTTTTTTATTTACCCACATTTAGTGTTCCATGCATGAGGAGAGAGATTTGATGTGATAGGTGGATAGTGATGTTTGGAGAGAGAATTTTGGGAATTTTGGTGATGTGATGGGGAACTAAACGCAGCCATTACCAAATTTTTAAAAATTCTCTCTCCAAACCTCACTATTCACATATCACATCAAATCTCTCTCCTCGTGCATGGAGTATTAAATGTAGATAAATAAAAAAACTAATTACATAGTTTTGATGTACACGACGAGACGAATCTTTTGAGCCTAGTTAGGTCATGGTAGGACAATGTTTACCACAAACAAACGAAAAATACTGCAGTGCGCTACAGTGTCCGATGTGACATTTTCACCAAACTTTCTCTTGCTCCTTTTGAAACTAATAAACACACCCCAAATGTAAAATATGCAGCTCAAGGGGGTCAGTTTCTTAAAATTTGCACCTACTGTAGTTTCATTTCATGACGAGCAGGCCGCGTTTTGGCAGACCTTTTTTCAGAATGATTAAAGACCACGTAGTTTCATTTCATGACGAGTAGCTCTATAGGAAAAAGGCATAGGAAGAATCATATTTCGGAGTTACTATGTACTACGCGCACTGTGTATGTGACCACGGTGGAGTTTTTGGTGATCTACGAGAGGCATAATTGTTTTTTTATCCCAAAAATAGTTAGCCCTACAAACCCGCAATTTAGAAATACTGACCATGGACATTTTTACTAGGGTGGGGATGATGAACGTCTTTATTTTCTCTCAAACTTTTGACTTCTGACTATTGGGTGTATCAACTATGTGGGCGATGAAGTCAACCACTTACTTAAAAACTGTAATAAATATTGGCCTCATACATCTTTAGATGTAGCAGCTGAGATTCTTTCATTTGCTTGATGAAATTAATTTTCTTTTATCTAAAAACGAAACCATAATGGCATTTTTGGAGGTGTATGTATACAGAAAATTTCCATGCAAAAATAATTGGCAGATTGTTTTTCACGTTTGAAACGCGTAGTGTTGACGGAGCAAAGAAGTCAGGCAAGAAGAATATCCCGAGGAATTCTTCAGCCTCACGCTTACCACATTTTTCAACGTCTCTCGCCAGCTACCAACCCCTCTGATTTGATGATCTCAAAAAAAAAACCCTCTGATTTGACATATTTAAGCAAAAAAAATCCAAAGAGAATAAAGTGAGGGATTACAGCTTGCACTCGCATGATATTTGAAAAGGGAATAAGTGCATTCATGGTGGTTAGGCGAAACCGACGAAGCAAAGCCCTGGTTTATATTGAGTTTGACAGACCTTGCTAGCTGAGATTAGCGTGGAAAAATCGGGATGGAAAGTCTTTAATCGGAAGCATCTGACCTGGTCATAAAGGATCGGATATTAGATAGGAATCGCAAAACTTTAGGGCAAGGAACCACCTTTCAGTTTCAAGTATAAATCCGTGAACACTTCAAAAGAATGATCCAAATTTAGGCCTTGTTTAGATACCAAATTCCACTCCTAAATTTACTATAAAAAAAATTCCCCATCACATCAAAATGTCATAACATGTATGAAGTACTAAATGTAGATGAAATCAAAAACTAATTACACAGTTTTAATGTACTCTGCGAGACGAACATTTTGAGCCTAATTAATCAATTTTTGGACAATTTTTCACAAATACAAACGAAATGCTACAGTGGCGTAATGATTACGAAGTGACATCATACTCCCAAATTCACCCGCCCAATTCAATCATCTAAACAAGGGTCTTGTTTAGTTCCCAAATTTGGGGGCCAAATTGGGACTTTTGGGGTGCGTGCATACTGTAGCGTTTCGTTTGTATGTGTAAAAAAATGTCCAAAAATTTATTAATTAGGCTCAAAATATTCGTCTCGCAGAGTACAACAAAATTGTACAATTAGTTTTTGATTTCATCTACATTTAGTACTCCATACATGCTATGACATTTTGATATGATGGGAATCTTCTTTTTGCATAGTAAATTTGGGAGTGTGAATTTGCTATATAAACAGGGCAAGGCCTTAAATCCTGACAGACCATTACTCCAGTTTTAAGTCTCTGCAAAACAACACTACCTCGACATTCCAATCCCCAACCAATCGATTCCTGACACTCAACTATTCATATTGGAATCGTTCAGGTTAAACAAATCCCAAATCACCAATACACTCGAGCACTTGTTTTTTTTTAATCTCGTCAGATTATCCGATTCCTCTGTCCACTCGACGGCCTGTCTGACTGTCGAGTTTATCTGGCCCCGTCTCCGCACCCAGTCAAACTCCACGGCGACTGCGGGTCCCACCACCTCCCCGGGCCCCAACAAAATAACCGCACCCCATCTGGTGGCCCACTTCCAGTGACCCGGGCGGGAAGAAGAAGCCCCACCAGGCGCGGAACGGCGGCGGCGGCGGCGGCGCCGGGGAGAAGAAGCGGCTGTCGGTGCTCGGCGAGGAGGGGTGCGACGTCGGGGCCGGGATCGAGGACAAGTACGCGCTGGACCGGGAGCTGGGGCGCGGCGAGTTCGGGGTGACGTACCTGTGCATGGACCGGGGCACGCGGGAGCTCCTGGCCTGCAAGTCGATCTCCAAGCGGAAGCTGCGGACGCCCGTGGACGTGGAGGACGTGCGGCGGGAGGTGGCCATCATGCGGCACCTGCCCAAGAGCCCCAGCATCGTGTCGCTGCGGGAGGCGTGCGAGGACGACGGCGCCGTCCACCTCGTCATGGAGCTCTGCGAGGGAGGGGAGCTCTTCGACCGCATCGTCGCCAGGGGGCACTACACGGAGCGCGCGGCGGCCGCGGTCACCCGCACCATCGTCGAGGTCGTGCAGCTCTGCCACCGCCACGGCGTGATCCACCGGGACCTCAAGCCCGAGAACTTCCTCTTCGCCAACAAGAAGGAGAACTCACCGCTCAAGGCCATCGACTTCGGCCTCTCCATCTTCTTCAAGCCCGGTAAGCTCCTGCCACCGAGATCCATCCCTGATTTGGGCGAACTGCTGGCCGCAATTTTGGACTTTTCTTTTCGTGGATTCTGGCTGGATCCGTGGGTCTGGTCGCCGGTCGTTGCTGTAGCTAATTGGCTTTTCTCATGCTTGCGTAATATGAGGCACAATCGGTGTTTCTGTAACGTTTGTACCTCTTTAGATTTACTTTTTGGAACAAGTTGTGTGGTATTGGACATGACAGCACTTTGCAGTTCAATGTAACTTGTTGCTGATGCTTCTGAAGGCATCCGAGTATTCGACTGTGTGTGTGGTGAGCTCAGAGATTCGAATCTAGGAGCTAGGTTGACATGTCGTCTCACTGCTATTTTTAGAATTGGAAACAATTAGTGGGAGCATACGTCACATAGCTGTTGCCCAACATAGCTGACTTGTCTCTCGACCGGTACATGTGCATAGTTCCTTACTCAGATGCAACTGAGTTCAGTCATTTTGGGAAACTAGATTCTGTATAACGACATTATGAAATATGAATTTGGATATATGTTTCAAGCAACTTCCATTAGACTTAGCAGTTGGTAACTACGTATCACCTAAACAAATGATTCCTTATGTTGGTTGCAATCAACTATCTTGGCCATTGCTGTAAATTGTCATCCACATGACCACATATAGTCACGAAAGCCATTTTGGTACAAAATTTCCCCTGCGCTATGTGGGTGTGGTGGAATTTGGTTATGGTTTGATGGTTTGATTTATTGCTTTGTGCTGTGTGCTTTTCGTTTTCCTTTGTTAAATGTCTCTATGATATTTGTTTCAATTTATAATGGCACCTACTCGCAAGAAAAAAATTATAATGGCACCGCTTTCCTTTTCAGGCGAAAAGTTTTCGGAAATTGTGGGAAGTCCCTACTATATGGCTCCTGAAGTCCTGAAGAGGAACTATGGACCTGAAATAGACATATGGAGTGCTGGTGTTATCTTGTATATTTTGCTATGTGGTGTTCCTCCATTTTGGGCTGGTAAATGGCTTTCATTTGGGAGAATCTTTTGTGCTATAGTGTTGCGCTTGTGCAAATGATCTTACCAACCGGTTTCGCCTGATCAGCGAACCGACCTTCTTTAAGCTATTCTTCGGGGAAATATAGATTTTAAGCGAGAACCCTGGCCCAATGTTTCAGATAATGCTAAGGATCTTGTTCGACAGATGCTTCAGCCTGATCCAAAACTCAGGCTAACGGCAAAACAAGTTCTTGGTAAGTACATCATGCTTTTAATTTTTTTGTTGTTGCAGTGGTACATCGCAACAGATCTATTCAGCTGAAGGGTTCAACACAATTAACAAAACTTCTGCCTGATCTAGTCTGAATCCTTGTTCCAGTAGTTGGTCCAGCTATAGTTTCTGCCATTCTTCTAGCTTCCAAGTTTGTTTGTTAATTACCTGCTTACTGTGTAAACAATCTGGCTTGGTACAGTTGTGTAATGTCATGATCGTAAATGAAACAAGTGATAGTAAAAATCAAAATCTGTGGAGGTAGATTTATTTGTTATTGTGCTTCATGGCAAGTGCCAGATGTCAGTTACACATAGATGTTAATTTTCAAAAGACAAGCTGGTAAAAGGGGGTTGCTGTTTTTCTAGGAAAAGAGGGCATCGATATGATTTAGTAATTGAGATAATACTGTTTTCTGCATGTTATTTGTTCCAAGCATGGCAAATAGTAGAATGAATTAGGTACCACCAGGTTTGTTTGCTGTTATTATCAAAACCACTATGGAACCTCCTTTTTTTACAATCTTGGATAATAACCATACTGTGAGTTGTTCGAGTTTTCACACTACAAAATATAATCCCTCCATTCTTAAATATATGACTCATTTACTTAAGGACGGAGGGAGTACATCTTAGATAATGTTCAAACTTCAAAGTCCATATGTCATAAGTTACCAGGCATCTCATTTTGCTCTCTTTATTCAGGCAATAATCATGACCTTTTCTACTTCTTTTGATATAGTGTCCATTCCCATTTTTTTCCATTACCACAGAGCATACCTGGCTTCAAAATGCTAAGAAAGCTCCAAATGTTCCTCTTGGTGATATTGTAAAGTCAAGGCTGAAACAATTTTCAAGGATGAACAGATTTAAAAGAAGAGCTCTAAGGGTTGGAAACCTTTCTTTCTCATGAAACTATCCAGTGTGCTTTAGTGCATTCTTGAAATTTGAGTGCCAACTTTCAGAATTATCTAGTATTAATGAGAAGATGTTTGATTGCTTATCTGATCTTTGCGGTTGGAATAATAGGTGGATACAAATGGTAGAGGAGCACTAGATTATGGTGAATTTTTGGCTGTCTCACTTCATTTACAAAGGATGGCAAATGATGAGCACCTTCGGCGGGCCTTCCTATTTTTCGACAAGGATGGCAATGGTTTCATTGAACCTGAGGAGCTTCAGGAAGCCCTGGTGGAGGATGGGGGAGCCGACAGCATGGATGTGGTCAATGACATATTGCATGAGGTTGACACAGATAAGGTGATGATTCACTGAAGCCTCCAGTAGCTGCTGCCTTTGAATACCATTCATCATCCCTTAAAGATGCAAAAACTTTATTGTTCCTGCAGGATGGTAAAATTAGCTATGAAGAATTTGTCGCGATGATGAAGACTGGCACAGACTGGAGAAAGGCATCACGGCATTATTCAAGAGGGCGCTTCAATAGCCTTAGCATAAAACTTATAAAAGATGGGTCTCTAAAACTGGGTAATGAGTGACAGAATGAGGTTGCAGCTTGCAGCCGGCGCAACACCATGCATTGTTAGTCTGCCCCTCGGGCCCACTAAGCAGAGACCCTCTTCCATTTGCTAATGATTATTTTGTCTGGGATTTAGATAGGCGGAGCCCCCCTGATTGGTTCACTCGTGTAATTAGTAGCTTTTTCAGTCTCGCTGAGGGAGCATGTACTGAATGATGTGCGCCTGCTTGCTTGCCCATCAGCTAAGGTGTACCTGACGCTCAAGTGTTGTAAAATGTTTTGATGTTGACCTCAAATGCAGTTTGCTGCTTTGGTGTACTGGAGTTGTAGATTCATTTGCATTGGAAAAGAACTAAATATGAACACAACTGCTGAAGAGGGACTGAATACAAAACTCTCTGTGTAAATGTGTAATCTGTATCTTTTCAAAAGAAAAATGTGTAATCTGTTAAGAGGACTGAAGTCACTTTGAGTTGTCGGTTCCTTTCGGTAGTAGGCCTAACTTTCAAACTGTCAACTGTTTATGGAAGAAGAGATGGCATGTAAGCATTAATTACGTGCAGCTTCAACTATACCATAACAGCATACCCTCAGAAGAAATGAACGTAATGCAATTTTCATGTCTACTGTGGGTACGGTACGGTTGCTGTTCTCTTTGCGCTAGCCTACATGTACGGCAAATGGTCTGACGGTATCTTGTCATATTCCAGTAGTCTGATAACGACGCTACTAGAACTGGACGAGAAAGTCTTCGGAAACAGAAAACAAGATCTGGATCAGGAGTCCCTGTAGTCTGGTCCGGTTGAGCTCGTGAGAGGAGCCCAGTCTGATAGCATTTGCTTTTCAGGCAATGGCTTGGGAAGATAAGCAATGCCTCCACGAGAATCAGACATCTTCTGCCACTACGCTTTTCCTTTCCATCTCCAATGTGTTTGGGGATTGTGGAGTAGTACCTGACGCTTGCCAGATCTACCAGACTGCCATCATCAGGCGAGAAAGAAATCACATGATAAAAGGAGAAGATCAAGACCCGGCTGGAAACGCAACAGGTGTTTAGTTAGCTCGCAGTCGTGCCCGGTCGGATGTGGGACCCAGGTGAACTGTTTGCATGTTCATCCATCTTATTCTAATCTCTTTTCCGGCATGATCTCATGTAAGGAGTAGCCCTGTACGCTGCCAACTAAATACCATTCGAATTAAACAATCACTAGTATAGTAGTATGATCACGACTTGTGCATAATTAAGCGTCAATCTACTAGTTAAGTTTGCAGTTCCATGACAGGGAAAGGATCTCTTTATCGCCTCTAGTCTCCAACCACCGCGACAACGAAATTCCACAGTCCAGCGTCAGGGTGCGCCTGCCTAATCCTCTGTGGTGGTTGTTCCAATCTCTCACCCATCGCTGAACACAAAACGTCAATATCGTAACATGAAATCCATCGAGTTTCATATACAAATTCAGCGGCCCTGATCACATTTCGTGTTCTAGATGGCGACCTGACCGGATCGACCACAAAATGCAGCAATTCAAGTCATTTGAATTTTCTACTGTATATTTCCTCAAAAAAAAATTTCGAATGTAAGTATTTACTATGTACTCCGTATGTCTATTCTGTCAAAAAAAAAAAACTATGTATGTCTACAGAGCGCGATGCGTCAAGTACGAAACCGCTTGCCTCGGCGGATCTGGTGTGTCCCCTTCTGTTGTTGGGATCCGACGCCAGCGCCAGGCAGCCACCAACCAGCCCGTCGCATTTGGCTGTCACGGTGTACTCTCACGGTCACGGGTACGCCGCCGGCCCGGCCCGGCAGGCGCAGCGCAGAGGATCCCCACCTCGACCTCCCCAGCGAAGCAGAGCCGCGCGAGGAGGACGGCGTCCAGGTATGCCGCGGGCCCGCGCGGCAGCGACCGACAATAATGGCGGCACTCCACATCGGACTCCACTCCCCACCTCCCCGACCACCCACCGCATCGCCACGCGACAGCGACGCCCCGCCCCGCCCCCGGATCCCCGCGGGCGCCGACGGCTGGGCCTGCGCCCTGCGGCCTGCGTCCCACCGCCCAGAGGCTCCCCCCTCCACGCTCTAGAAGACTCGTTGCGCGGGCGCCGGGCGCGGCGGCCGTTGTTGGATCCCGTGCCGCCCGCCGACTCCACCGCTCACCCAGCGCCAGCCAGCGGCCAGTAGCGTCTCCCTCATTGCCGCTGCGTCGTCGTCCGCCCGATTGCTTCGCCCTCGCTTCGCTTCAAATGGCAGCAGCGCCGGCGGTGCGGGCTGAGCGGCCGCGAGCTTGACCCGGGCGGGAGTGGGCTCCCAAGTCCCACAGGCCACCAGGCCACCAGGCCATGTCGGCGCCCGGCGCGGAGGCGGGCTTCCGCGGGGAGCACAGCTACAGCATCGCGAGCGCGGCCTCCTCTGCCTTCGGGGCCGCTGCTGGGTTCCCCTCAGGATTCGATGACCCGAAGCTCCCGCCGCTGCGGCTGCGCGCCTCGTGCGGCGCCGGCGACGGCGCGATCGCCAGCCCGTGCTCCAGCTCCTCCGATACCTTCGTCAGCATGCGCTCTACGCCCTCAGGTACAGCATGCTTGCTGGTTGTTGCTACATTGTCCCCATCAATGCGTACAGACACTCATTGGCACCGCTCCCAATCTCGATCCGTCGAGTGATCGGATGGTGCTTGCTCTGAGCTTGTTTACTTCTGATCCTAATTTTGGTCGGTTTTGCTTGGCTGGGTTGCTCCCCGTGGGGATCAGGAACGCTGGACCCGTGCGGGCCGTGGTCGCCGCCGCGCGCTCCGTCCGAGGCGTCCTCGTCGGAGATGGAGTTCGGCACGGCGCGCGAGTACGACGCCGCCGATCCGTTCTTCGGTGACAGCTGGCTCTACGACAACCACCTGTTACACCGCAAGCCGGAGAGCGACGGCAGCGAAGGGGAGGACAAATTCATTGTTGGTACTGACGTCAGCTTGCAGCGGAGTGAGATGCGGGAGCTATGCAATGGCTGCGGGTGCAGGCATGTAAATATAGATTGCAATGCAGACACCCGTGGGTGCGCGAAGGCGAATGCGTGCTCGTCACCGCCCTGTGGTTGCTGTCATGGGAAAAAGAATAATGATGAGGAGTTAGTGAGAGATTCTTTGTCCGCTGTTTATGGGAGGTATCATATCATGGATGACCATACGGAGGTGCTTGATGAGTGTGTCGCAGAGGCATTCCGGTTCAAGCTGAACGCCTTCACTGATGCTGGTGATCCCTTTGCGGATTTCAAGAAAGGAGAGAGGGATGGGTTGGATCTTAGTGCTCTGGAGAAGGAACTTCAAATGCTTAGTCCATACTTGACTGATTCAGATGCTCTTGAGGGTAACTAGTTCTGACCTCTTTCCTTTTGTTAAGTTTCATTTCTTGCTTTTCTTAGAACTTTTTGGCAAATTTATAAGGAACTCACTTCATGACATTGTAACTGGATCACCTTTTCTTTCAAGAGATTGGAATTTTCATTAATCCCTGGTTACCATTACGTTTTTTCTCAAAATATAAAGTAAATCCTTTTTTTGGCATCAAGTTCAGGTTAACGATGGTGTATTGAATTTGGAATCACTGCCCTGCTAAAATTCACACTAGTGGATATGATCGCAACAAAGCAAGCTTGAATCTAGTTCCACATGTCCATGATGCAATTTTGCTTCTTAGTCTAGATTTGTATGCCTTTGTTACTCTGAAATTGATCGTCCACTTATCCAACCCCAAGGAACCTTATTTTTCTTGACTAAATGATTTCGTTTTAACTGTAATTATCTTTTGCAGATACTGGGCTTGAACATGACTCCAGAGACAATGACAAACTAGATGTTAGCATGGTAACAAATGAGGAAATTGCTGATGGCGAAGAATTTCTAAAAGATAGCTACAGCATACATCCATTTCCTGAGAGCAGTGACCCTTTAGATGTTTTTGGCGTGGAAGATTTCACAACAGTAGATACAGATGTTCAAAACTCTACTGCTCAGAAATTTCAGGAAGATCCAAAAGTTGATCCTGTCCTCTCTGAGTTTCATCGGGAGTACGAGGCATTTGAGCTGAAAATTTTCCACCGAAAGAACAGGTTTGCCATCAGATACCTTACTTATTTTCTTCTTTTGCCAAATAATTCTAGGGATATTGTATGCTCATGCTATAGGTGTCCACTGCAGGACTGGCTTTGAGGAAAACAAAGAATTCCCTATTGTCATGGACTCAGTTATAGCCGGAAGGTATCATGTCACTGAGTATCTTGGTTCTGCTGCATTCAGCAGGGTTATACGGGCATATGATCTTCGAACTGGAGTTGATGTATGCCTTAAAATAATAAAAAATGACAAGGATTTCTTTGACCAGAGCTTGGATGAGATAAAGCTCCTTAAGTTTGTCAATAAGTATGATCCAGATGATGACCATCACATACTGCGTCTCTATGATTATTTCTACTATCAGGTCTGTGATGCACAGATTCAGTGAACTAGGCCTTTTGCTTTGTTTTACACCATTGAATTCAATGTACAATCATATTGCTCTTATAGGCCATTCCCTTCCAAGTCCTAAGGATTCATTATAGATACAAGTGTTTTTCCTGTTTGTAATTTCCTTTTTTGATATTTATCCAAGCTCAGCTTTTAACTTGCAAATTGCTGATGGTGAAACAATTCAACAGGAACATCTCTTCATAGTCACTGAATTACTACGTGCAAATCTTTATGAGTTTCAGAAATATAACCAGGAGTCTGGTGATGAGGTATACTTTTCATTGCCCAGAATACAGGTGAGTGTGACTTTTTTGTGATCAAATCACTCCTTCGAACAGTTAATTCTATGAACTCTGATCATTAAAATTTAAGTAATCAGAAAATGAATTTACAGCTATCCTTGTAATACCCTACTTATGCAAATGAAAGTTTTTTTTCGGTCATCAATCACTGAGTATATTTTTTAAAATGTTGGAATAAATACTTCAAGCGTGATTAAATTTTATTAGGTGGAAATAAAGAAGGCCTACTGAAATTTGAGCCTTTTGTTTTGCTTTCAGGCTATAGCTCGACAATGCTTGGAGGCTTTGGTGTATTTGCATCATTTAAATATAGTTCACTGTGACCTGAAACCAGAGAATATCCTTCTGAAGAGCTACAGCAGATGTGAAATCAAGGTTATTGACCTTGGAAGTAGCTGCTTCTTGTCAGACAACCTCAACTTATATGTTCAATCACGTTCTTATCGATCTCCTGAGGTCATCCTAGGTTTGCCATATGATCAGAAAATTGACGTCTGGTCTCTAGGATGTATCTTGGCTGAACTGTACACTGGTGAAGTAAGATTTCATCTTGACTTCCTATTGTCTATTTTGTTTGGTTTTATATTGAACTCTCAACATCTGTTGAAGTATTGTTTGCAGTGAAGCTAATTGAAATGGCAAATAAGGTCGTGCCTACAGTTAAATCCTTGCATGTCTTTTAAGCTTATCCTGCAACTGTTAGATTTTTTTTAGCAGTGACAGTAGGGAAGGCATTTTTTAGCAATAACAGTAGGGGAAACATTTTTTTTATTTGTCATTGTGTTTGTGTTTACTGTGGTAAGTAACTGGTGCATTTGAGGTTCTCATTGTGTAGTGTTACCTTTTTTTCGTTGCTCACATAATCCAGAGAAGACCAATATACAGGAACTACATAGGTGCTTGCCATGTTGGTAGAACCTTAGGTGGCATTGCATTACACCACACCTAATTTGAGTTGAAGACGACTCTAACCTGGGTGGAGGCTTCGCTGCTGTGCTTCCAAAAGCTTATGATTAAACATCTCAAAAATACTTGCAATGTATGCATGTAATGGGGATTGGGGAACAATTGTCTTTAAATGATCTTTACTTAGGATAAAGTGTATATTCAAACTAACAATAGTATTAGCGACCATATTCTCCTTCTTTATGAAACAAGTCATATATGTTATTGCTAACCCTTTGACATGCCACAGGTGCTCTTTCCTAATGAATCAGTACCAATCATTCTTGCTCGTATGATTGGGACAATTGGTCCGATTGATATGGAAATGCTTGCGCTGGGACAGGAGACCCAGAAGTACTTCACAGATGACTATGACCTTTTCCACAAAAACGAGGTAATTGGTGGATTATATGCAAGATTATCAACATAACTTCGAATGTGCACTGTAATTCAAAACAAATCTGTGAGTGCCGATATTTTGCATTATGACCTGAAATCCTAGTCTCCGTTTAGTTTCAAGGACCTCTGTACCACATGCCCAATATGGTAAATGCAGCAGCAGTACAATTACTTTGTAGCAGAGGCTTATTTATGCTGCAGCACTTTTTCTAATTTTGTTATGCCATATACAAAACCTTGAGTAATGTAGAAGTAAATTTGATAGCTCAAATACCTGTGCCTGAGAAAACTAATGATGTACAAGTAATATTATGCAATAGCAACAAGGTACTGTTTGGAAGAAATCTCGATTTGCTAAAGAAAAAGAGGTTTTCTCAATTCTACGCCATCTGCTAAGAATATGATCTGCAGGTGCAAGCTCGAGGCATAACACCCAATTTAACAGGTTGCTATTTATTTCAATCTGGTTCCCTTGTCAATATGTATAGTATTCAGTAGTATCCCAATTAGTTGTACACCATTCCAGCGCATAGTTTTGAGGTGCAGAAGAACCCAACAGTTTAACCCTTCACTTATCATGAAACGCAATAATTTGTTTGTTGTCGCTATGAAGATCGTTGGCATAAGAAGTTTAGTTGTTCGTTCTTTGCATAATTCCACTCAGCACATAGTACTTATTTCTCCTGTTTGATTTCCTGTTAAAAATCAGGAGTCAGGTCAGTTGGAGTATTTGATCCCTGAGAAATCATCTTTGCGGCGTCACTTGCAATGCCCGGACAAGAAGTTTGTTGATTTTGTGTCTTACCTGCTGCAAATAAACCCCAGAAAGAGACCAACGGCCACTGAAGCACTGCAGCACCGATGGTTTTCGGTTGAATATAGCTGAGCTTGCCAATCAAGTTCTTTCCTCACAAATAGGGTTACAGTTTCCGAAGTTACTCCTCTTTCCTCACAAGTAGAGTTATAATTTCTGAAGTTACTCATGGAACAACATTCTTCCTTTTGGAGAAGGATTTGGCTTTTGGGATTTTTTTTTTCAGGTCAATCCTTGGCGTTGAAACCCTGTTTTGCATGGTGAATCGATCGTGTATACAGGCTAGTTCGTGCATGTAAATATGAGAAAAGTTACCTGTTGTATCTGTACAGTTGCCATGTACAACGATGTAACTGATGCAACTCATGATATAGCCAATTAAATTGTTATCTTTCAGTATTCCTTGATTACCTTTGACATTTACTTTGATGTACTTTATGCGTTCTTGAGTTAACTGAATCTGTTGATGTGCTACGTTCAAAGGTCTGCTCAGATTACTCGGTGGCAAATTGCAAAGATGCAATAAAGATAAGAGACCTGCCATGAAAGTTACTTCAGGAAAGATAACAAACCGTGCAGAAACATATGTTATCATGTCACAAATATGTATCTACATGCTTGTACATCGTTGGTGTATTCCTTGCTGTAAAGACCACCTTTTACTGATTCGTAGTCCCGTGAAACTAGTATTTGTTATATTATCATTAAGTGTCACTGACAAAAACAGAAAGAAATGGCTTACAAGGATAAATTAAGAATCACATCACGAAAAAAAATCTATAATTGTGCTAGATTACAATTCGTTTTGATCTCTTTTCCTTGCTTTGAACATGGTTACTTGGCAGTGAACAATATCTCCATGCATCTATACATATTGTACAAGCATTCTCACATGTTGCCTAGCTGGCTTTGAGCCTTCCGACAATCCAATGTGGTAGTTGCCATTTCTAAACTGCCTGTTCAATTTGTGGAATTCCTTGTCTTTGGAACCACTCTGGCATGTTAAACGTTTCATATAATGCAGGCCTAACATCTTTTTGCAGGGAAAGGTGCTTGAGAAGTGGAAATATCGTTCCCATAAGCTAAAATTTCAGAACATGTCAACAGATCAGTAACATTAGAGATTGTAAGTGTAGAGCCAAACAATGGTTGATGTACCTAGTCAGTGTACCTGATCATCAACAGGTTGTCCAGCTGAAAATGTAATACAAGGTATTCCATTCAACGGTTGCAGTAAGAAACTATATGGATTGTTATCAACAAGGACAATTCTCCGGAAATCTTTGGACAAACAAGAGAGATCTTTTACATGCTCTCTGTATTCCCTGTAATCGTAAACATACAGTATCAGAAGACTGAACCAGTCGGTTAATACAATAGAGGACTTCTCACTGAATAAGTACTTTGTCCAAGAGTATCAGACTGGTACAAAAGCCAAGAGTACACAAGCAAATAACAATCAGCATGGTACAAGGGTTAATGGAACCTAAGTAAATCCAGATTAGTGGTTCACATAAAGTGGTTATGAACAAGAAAACAACTAGATAAGGTAGTGGAGTCAAAAGAAAAGATGAACC
>OAMR01000197.1:1446941-1480715 GCA_900205405.1 Echinochloa crus-galli | reverse complement strand
ATCTCATAATTCCATCTCATCCTTGAGCTCCCCAAATTACCAAAGTCACCATCATTTCGCCCTCCCAGCAGGCCAAAAGCATGGAAGCCCGTACCGTGAGCCGCCGGAGCGACGGAGTCGACGCGTCGGCGGGAGCCTCGGAGGGGAGCTGCACGAAGGCCACCTCTGGCGACGGCTGCGCCTGGGCAGCGACTGGGAGGAGCGGGTGGCGGAGGCCCACGAAGGAGAGGAGCTGCGCCCAGGAGGTGGGCGTGCCGCCGATGATCCGGAGCAGGATCTGGAAGAGCAGGCCGAGCCACCCGGCCACCGCCCGCCACGCCGCCGCCGCATGGCCCCGCTGCTGAACTGGCGCCACCTCCGCCGCCGCCGACATCTTTCTGGAGGCGGAGAGGCGCAGACTAGCCGGGAGGACGGAACGGGGAGGAAGCAATCATGAGAGAGTAGTCGCCTGGTCTGTCTTTCCTTTGCGTGGGGCCCGCTTCGCTTGACGGAACGGTGAAATCCGTGACAGCAAGGTAGGGTAAGCCGAGTAGCCGATAAAATACGTCCTCGTGGCAGAATTGATGTCGTTTCTACACGGCTGAAAAATTCAAAAAAAATTAACACTAGTATATAATAAGTCAGGACACGATATTATTTAACTTCTTCTAAATGTTTAGTTTATTCATATGAGAATAATATATTCATAAAAGTGTACGAACGTTGGAAATGACATTTGAGGCTAGGGGATAAAAGATTAAAATTCATGCATATTCGCAGGACTTCTCTGCAGCAAAAGAAGAACTGTTGGATTCACATATTTATAAAAGGGAACCTTGAAATGAAACAACTAAAAAGGGTAAAACGGAGGACAAGTTGTCTTATCCCTTAGAAGCACAGTAACTTCATATGAATTAGGTGATCCATTGTCCAGGATTCATACCCAGACTAGTTGGATAGATTAGATAATTCTTCCTTATTATAATAATAATAAGAAGAAAAAAACAGTCCAAATTGTGCTTACAGTTTTCTTGCAGACGGCTTTTCCTACTTAGAAATAGCAATCTGTTTTTTTATTTGAACAATAACATTGTCCTTGGGTAGTTGGGTGTGTTGCTGATACTCTTTCCTTCCAAGCATCTAGTTTGCTAACACGATTGATTTTGATTTAATTTCCCTACTTAAATTCAGGAGCTTTCAGCTCAATTCTGACGAAGCTCCATTTCTAGCCTGTTTTCAGTCCGTTTTCAGGTAGACCTAAGACCTTCAATCAATTACAGCCAGTTCGGCCAAAAACGCGGAGGAAATGGATCTTGCTTGGTTTGCTTTCACCTTTGACATCCACAGCTTCTCCTTACATGCCATCGAAAAAGAAAAAATCATCCTCTTCGTCATTGGGGGTGTTTAGTTCCCGAAAAGTGAATGCGAAGTTTGGTGAAAATGTCACATCAAACACAGCGCACTGTAGCACTTTTCGTTTGTTTGTGGTAATCGTTGTCCTACCATGATCTAACTAGGCTTAAAAGATTTGTCTCGTCGTATACATCAAAATCATGTAATTAGTTTTTTTATTTACCCACATTTAGTGTTCCATGCATGAGGAGAAAGATTTGATGTGATAGGTGAATAGTGAAGTTTGATGAGAGAATTTTTGTGTTTTGAATGGAACTAAACAACACGGCCATTTAAGCAACAATCGCGTGATCACATCAAAGTGGGCCACATTTGCCGTCCCCTTCATCATCTAGCTGTTCTCTATGATCGACCCGACGCATCTATGATGGAGCCACACGTGTCCTCGACTCAATGCAAACAGCAGATAAACTATCAAAATTTATAGCCTAGAATCATGTTAGTAGCAACCAGCTAGTCAAGAGCCATGCCTAATAAACCATAACACACACCAGACTACCAAATCTCAAAATTGAACTTGCTGAAAAGCTGTGTAAGTGTAACGAGGACAACTTTTCAGTTTTTACGATTCATCTTTGTAACTGCCTGCCGTGCACCCACCCACACGAGTCCGGCCACAAAACCATATCCATTTAACCCGCAGTCAACTATTGTGAATGATCTCATAATTCCATCTCATCCTTGAGCTCCCCAAATTACCAAAGTCACCATCATTTCGCCCGCCCAGCAGGCCAAAGCATGGAAGCCCGTACCGTGAGCCGCCGGAGCGACGGAGTCGACGCGTCGGCGGGAGCCTCGGAAGGGAGCTGCACGAAGGCCACCTCCGGCGACGGCTGCGCCTGGGCGGCGACTGGGAGGAGCGGGTGGCGGAGGCCCACGAAGGAGAGGAGCTGCGCCCAGGAGGAAGGCGTGCCGCCGATGATCCGGAGCAGGATCTGGAAGAGCAGGCCGAGCCACCCGGCCACCACCCGCCACGCCGCCGCCGCCGCATGGCCCCGCTGCTGAACTGGCGCCACCTCCGCCGCCGCCGACATCTTTCTGGAGGCGGGGAGGCGGAGACTAGCCGGGAGGACGGAACGGGGAGGAAGCAATCATGATTGAGAGAGTAGTCGCCTGGTCTGTCTTTCCTTTGCGTGGGGCCGCGTCGCTCGCTGGAACGGTGAAATCCGTGACAGCAAGGTGAGTAGCCGATAAAATACGTCCTCGTGGCAGAATTGATGTCGTTTCTACACGACCGAAAAACTCAAAAAAAATTGACAGTAATACTCCGTAGTCGTCCTGTTCGTTTGGCTGGTGGCTGGCGCTGGTTTTTCTGAGAGAAAACACTGCGGGCTGGTTAGTGGACAGTGGTTGGCGCTGGTTTTCGCTGAGAGAAAAACACTGTTGGCTCGCTGGAAACAATCCAAACGAACAGGACGAGTATACATAGTCAGGACAAATAGTTAATACTGAGTTATTTAACTTATTCTAAATAATATATAATTAAAACAGAGAAAATGTTTAGTTTATTCATATGAGTTATTTAACTTATTCTAAATAATATATAATTAAAACAGAGAAAATGTTTAGTTTATTCATATGAGTTATTTAACTTATTCTAAATAATATATAATTAAAACAGAGAAAATGTTTAGTTTATTCATATGAGTTATTTAACTTATTCTAAATAATATATAATTAAAACAGAGAAAATGTTTAGTTTATTCATATGAGTTATTTAACTTATTCTAAATAATATATAATTAAAACAGAGAAAATGTTTAGTTTATTCATATGAGTTATTTAACTTATTCTAAATAATATATAATTAAAACAGAGAAAATGTTTAGTTTATTCATATGAGTTATTTAACTTATTCTAAATAATATATAATTAAAACAGAGAAAATGTTTAGTTTATTCATATGAGTTATTTAACTTATTCTAAATAATATATAATTAAAACAGAGAAAATGTTTAGTTTATTCATATGAGTTATTTAACTTATTCTAAATAATATATAATTAAAACAGAGAAAATGTTTAGTTTATTCATATGAGTTATTTAACTTATTCTAAATAATATATAATTAAAACAGAGAAAATGTTTAGTTTATTCATATGAGTTATTTAACTTATTCTAAATAATATATAATTAAAACAGAGAAAATGTTTAGTTTATTCATATGAGTTATTTAACTTATTCTAAATAATATATAATTAAAACAGAGAAAATGTTTAGTTTATTCATATGAGTTATTTAACTTATTCTAAATAATATATAATTAAAACAGAGAAAATGTTTAGTTTATTCATATGAGTTATTTAACTTATTCTAAATAATATATAATTAAAACAGAGAAAATGTTTAGTTTATTCATATGAGTTATTTAACTTATTCTAAATAATATATAATTAAAACAGAGAAAATGTTTAGTTTATTCATATGAGTTATTTAACTTATTCTAAATAATATATAATTAAAACAGAGAAAATGTTTAGTTTATTCATATGAGTTATTTAACTTATTCTAAATAATATATAATTAAAACAGAGAAAATGTTTAGTTTATTCATATGAGTTATTTAACTTATTCTAAATAATATATAATTAAAACAGAGAAAATGTTTAGTTTATTCATATGAGTTATTTAACTTATTCTAAATAATATATAATTAAAACAGAGAAAATGTTTAGTTTATTCATATGAGTTATTTAACTTATTCTAAATAATATATAATTAAAACAGAGAAAATGTTTAGTTTATTCATATGAGTTATTTAACTTATTCTAAATAATATATAATTAAAACAGAGAAAATGTTTAGTTTATTCATATGAGTTATTTAACTTATTCTAAATAATATATAATTAAAACAGAGAAAATGTTTAGTTTATTCATATGAGTTATTTAACTTATTCTAAATAATATATAATTAAAACAGAGAAAATGTTTAGTTTATTCATATGAGTTATTTAACTTATTCTAAATAATATATAATTAAAACAGAGAAAATGTTTAGTTTATTCATATGAGTTATTTAACTTATTCTAAATAATATATAATTAAAACAGAGAAAATGTTTAGTTTATTCATATGAGTTATTTAACTTATTCTAAATAATATATAATTAAAACAGAGAAAATGTTTAGTTTATTCATATGAGTTATTTAACTTATTCTAAATAATATATAATTAAAACAGAGAAAATGTTTAGTTTATTCATATGAGTTATTTAACTTATTCTAAATAATATATAATTAAAACAGAGAAAATGTTTAGTTTATTCATATGAGTTATTTAACTTATTCTAAATAATATATAATTAAAACAGAGAAAATGTTTAGTTTATTCATATGAGTTATTTAACTTATTCTAAATAATATATAATTAAAACAGAGAAAATGTTTAGTTTATTCATATGAGTTATTTAACTTATTCTAAATAATATATAATTAAAACAGAGAAAATGTTTAGTTTATTCATATGAGTTATTTAACTTATTCTAAATAATATATAATTAAAACAGAGAAAATGTTTAGTTTATTCATATGAGTTATTTAACTTATTCTAAATAATATATAATTAAAACAGAGAAAATGTTTAGTTTATTCATATGAGTTATTTAACTTATTCTAAATAATATATAATTAAAACAGAGAAAATGTTTAGTTTATTCATATGAGTTATTTAACTTATTCTAAATAATATATAATTAAAACAGAGAAAATGTTTAGTTTATTCATATGAGTTATTTAACTTATTCTAAATAATATATAATTAAAACAGAGAAAATGTTTAGTTTATTCATATGAGTTATTTAACTTATTCTAAATAATATATAATTAAAACAGAGAAAATGTTTAGTTTATTCATATGAGTTATTTAACTTATTCTAAATAATATATAATTAAAACAGAGAAAATGTTTAGTTTATTCATATGAGTTATTTAACTTATTCTAAATAATATATAATTAAAACAGAGAAAATGTTTAGTTTATTCATATGAGTTATTTAACTTATTCTAAATAATATATAATTAAAACAGAGAAAATGTTTAGTTTATTCATATGAGTTATTTAACTTATTCTAAATAATATATAATTAAAACAGAGAAAATGTTTAGTTTATTCATATGAGTTATTTAACTTATTCTAAATAATATATAATTAAAACAGAGAAAATGTTTAGTTTATTCATATGAGTTATTTAACTTATTCTAAATAATATATAATTAAAACAGAGAAAATGTTTAGTTTATTCATATGAGTTATTTAACTTATTCTAAATAATATATAATTAAAACAGAGAAAATGTTTAGTTTATTCATATGAGTTATTTAACTTATTCTAAATAATATATAATTAAAACAGAGAAAATGTTTAGTTTATTCATATGAGTTATTTAACTTATTCTAAATAATATATAATTAAAACAGAGAAAATGTTTAGTTTATTCATATGAGTTATTTAACTTATTCTAAATAATATATAATTAAAACAGAGAAAATGTTTAGTTTATTCATATGAGTTATTTAACTTATTCTAAATAATATATAATTAAAACAGAGAAAATGTTTAGTTTATTCATATGAGTTATTTAACTTATTCTAAATAATATATAATTAAAACAGAGAAAATGTTTAGTTTATTCATATGAGTTATTTAACTTATTCTAAATAATATATAATTAAAACAGAGAAAATGTTTAGTTTATTCATATGAGTTATTTAACTTATTCTAAATAATATATAATTAAAACAGAGAAAATGTTTAGTTTATTCATATGAGTTATTTAACTTATTCTAAATAATATATAATTAAAACAGAGAAAATGTTTAGTTTATTCATATGAGTTATTTAACTTATTCTAAATAATATATAATTAAAACAGAGAAAATGTTTAGTTTATTCATATGAGTTATTTAACTTATTCTAAATAATATATAATTAAAACAGAGAAAATGTTTAGTTTATTCATATGAGTTATTTAACTTATTCTAAATAATATATAATTAAAACAGAGAAAATGTTTAGTTTATTCATATGAGTTATTTAACTTATTCTAAATAATATATAATTAAAACAGAGAAAATGTTTAGTTTATTCATATGAGTTATTTAACTTATTCTAAATAATATATAATTAAAACAGAGAAAATGTTTAGTTTATTCATATGAGTTATTTAACTTATTCTAAATAATATATAATTAAAACAGAGAAAATGTTTAGTTTATTCATATGAGTTATTTAACTTATTCTAAATAATATATAATTAAAACAGAGAAAATGTTTAGTTTATTCATATGAGTTATTTAACTTATTCTAAATAATATATAATTAAAACAGAGAAAATGTTTAGTTTATTCATATGAGTTATTTAACTTATTCTAAATAATATATAATTAAAACAGAGAAAATGTTTAGTTTATTCATATGAGTTATTTAACTTATTCTAAATAATATATAATTAAAACAGAGAAAATGTTTAGTTTATTCATATGAGTTATTTAACTTATTCTAAATAATATATAATTAAAACAGAGAAAATGTTTAGTTTATTCATATGAGTTATTTAACTTATTCTAAATAATATATAATTAAAACAGAGAAAATGTTTAGTTTATTCATATGAGTTATTTAACTTATTCTAAATAATATATAATTAAAACAGAGAAAATGTTTAGTTTATTCATATGAGTTATTTAACTTATTCTAAATAATATATAATTAAAACAGAGAAAATGTTTAGTTTATTCATATGAGTTATTTAACTTATTCTAAATAATATATAATTAAAACAGAGAAAATGTTTAGTTTATTCATATGAGTTATTTAACTTATTCTAAATAATATATAATTAAAACAGAGAAAATGTTTAGTTTATTCATATGAGTTATTTAACTTATTCTAAATAATATATAATTAAAACAGAGAAAATGTTTAGTTTATTCATATGAGTTATTTAACTTATTCTAAATAATATATAATTAAAACAGAGAAAATGTTTAGTTTATTCATATGAGTTATTTAACTTATTCTAAATAATATATAATTAAAACAGAGAAAATGTTTAGTTTATTCATATGAGTTATTTAACTTATTCTAAATAATATATAATTAAAACAGAGAAAATGTTTAGTTTATTCATATGAGTTATTTAACTTATTCTAAATAATATATAATTAAAACAGAGAAAATGTTTAGTTTATTCATATGAGTTATTTAACTTATTCTAAATAATATATAATTAAAACAGAGAAAATGTTTAGTTTATTCATATGAGTTATTTAACTTATTCTAAATAATATATAATTAAAACAGAGAAAATGTTTAGTTTATTCATATGAGTTATTTAACTTATTCTAAATAATATATAATTAAAACAGAGAAAATGTTTAGTTTATTCATATGAGTTATTTAACTTATTCTAAATAATATATAATTAAAACAGAGAAAATGTTTAGTTTATTCATATGAGTTATTTAACTTATTCTAAATAATATATAATTAAAACAGAGAAAATGTTTAGTTTATTCATATGAGTTATTTAACTTATTCTAAATAATATATAATTAAAACAGAGAAAATGTTTAGTTTATTCATATGAGTTATTTAACTTATTCTAAATAATATATAATTAAAACAGAGAAAATGTTTAGTTTATTCATATGAGTTATTTAACTTATTCTAAATAATATATAATTAAAACAGAGAAAATGTTTAGTTTATTCATATGAGTTATTTAACTTATTCTAAATAATATATAATTAAAACAGAGAAAATGTTTAGTTTATTCATATGAGTTATTTAACTTATTCTAAATAATATATAATTAAAACAGAGAAAATGTTTAGTTTATTCATATGAGTTATTTAACTTATTCTAAATAATATATAATTAAAACAGAGAAAATGTTTAGTTTATTCATATGAGTTATTTAACTTATTCTAAATAATATATAATTAAAACAGAGAAAATGTTTAGTTTATTCATATGAGTTATTTAACTTATTCTAAATAATATATAATTAAAACAGAGAAAATGTTTAGTTTATTCATATGAGTTATTTAACTTATTCTAAATAATATATAATTAAAACAGAGAAAATGTTTAGTTTATTCATATGAGTTATTTAACTTATTCTAAATAATATATAATTAAAACAGAGAAAATGTTTAGTTTATTCATATGAGTTATTTAACTTATTCTAAATAATATATAATTAAAACAGAGAAAATGTTTAGTTTATTCATATGAGTTATTTAACTTATTCTAAATAATATATAATTAAAACAGAGAAAATGTTTAGTTTATTCATATGAGTTATTTAACTTATTCTAAATAATATATAATTAAAACAGAGAAAATGTTTAGTTTATTCATATGAGTTATTTAACTTATTCTAAATAATATATAATTAAAACAGAGAAAATGTTTAGTTTATTCATATGAGTTATTTAACTTATTCTAAATAATATATAATTAAAACAGAGAAAATGTTTAGTTTATTCATATGAGTTATTTAACTTATTCTAAATAATATATAATTAAAACAGAGAAAATGTTTAGTTTATTCATATGAGTTATTTAACTTATTCTAAATAATATATAATTAAAACAGAGAAAATGTTTAGTTTATTCATATGAGTTATTTAACTTATTCTAAATAATATATAATTAAAACAGAGAAAATGTTTAGTTTATTCATATGAGTTATTTAACTTATTCTAAATAATATATAATTAAAACAGAGAAAATGTTTAGTTTATTCATATGAGTTATTTAACTTATTCTAAATAATATATAATTAAAACAGAGAAAATGTTTAGTTTATTCATATGAGTTATTTAACTTATTCTAAATAATATATAATTAAAACAGAGAAAATGTTTAGTTTATTCATATGAGTTATTTAACTTATTCTAAATAATATATAATTAAAACAGAGAAAATGTTTAGTTTATTCATATGAGTTATTTAACTTATTCTAAATAATATATAATTAAAACAGAGAAAATGTTTAGTTTATTCATATGAGTTATTTAACTTATTCTAAATAATATATAATTAAAACAGAGAAAATGTTTAGTTTATTCATATGAGTTATTTAACTTATTCTAAATAATATATAATTAAAACAGAGAAAATGTTTAGTTTATTCATATGAGTTATTTAACTTATTCTAAATAATATATAATTAAAACAGAGAAAATGTTTAGTTTATTCATATGAGTTATTTAACTTATTCTAAATAATATATAATTAAAACAGAGAAAATGTTTAGTTTATTCATATGAGTTATTTAACTTATTCTAAATAATATATAATTAAAACAGAGAAAATGTTTAGTTTATTCATATGAGTTATTTAACTTATTCTAAATAATATATAATTAAAACAGAGAAAATGTTTAGTTTATTCATATGAGTTATTTAACTTATTCTAAATAATATATAATTAAAACAGAGAAAATGTTTAGTTTATTCATATGAGTTATTTAACTTATTCTAAATAATATATAATTAAAACAGAGAAAATGTTTAGTTTATTCATATGAGTTATTTAACTTATTCTAAATAATATATAATTAAAACAGAGAAAATGTTTAGTTTATTCATATGAGTTATTTAACTTATTCTAAATAATATATAATTAAAACAGAGAAAATGTTTAGTTTATTCATATGAGAATAACATATTCATAAAAGTGTATGAACGTTGGAAATGACATATGACGCTATGGGTATTAAAGTTCATGCATATTCGCAGGACTTCTCTGAAGCAAAAGAAGACAGATGAAAAAGCAGGCTCTTATCCGATGTTAGCGATTTCAATTATTGCGTATGATCTCCACTAGCGTTTTCACTATCTATTGTAATTTTTTTTTGGCGACCACACTATCTATTGTAAATTTGTAAGTTGGATTGGATTAAGAAGAACTCCGGTTTAAAAATTTATAAACGATAAAACGGAGGACAAGTTATCTTATCCCATGGACACACAGTAACTTCATATGAATTAGGTGATCCATTGTCCAGGATTCATACCCAGACTAGTTGGATAGATTAGATAATTCTTCCTTATTATAATAATAATAAGAAGAAAAAAACAGTCCAAATTGTGCTTACAGTTTTCTTGCAGACGGCTTTTCCTACTTAGAAATAGCAATCTGTTTTTTTATTTGAACAATAACATTGTCCTTGGGTAGTTGGGTGTGTTGCTGATACTCTTTCCTTCCAAGCATCTAGTTTGCTAACACGATTGATTTTGATTTAATTTCCCTACTTAAATTCAGGAGCTTTCAGCTCAATTCTGACGAAGCTCCATTTCTAGCCTGCTTTCAGTCCGTTTTCAGGTAGACCTAAGACCTTCAATCAATTACAAGTTCGGCCAAAAATGCGGAGGAAATGGATCTTGCTTTGTTTGCATTCACCTTTGCCATCCACAGCTTCTCCTTACAGGTCATCGAAAAGAAAACATCGTCTACATCGTCATTACAGCAACAATCGCGTGATCACATCAAAGTGGGCCACATTTGCCGTCCACTTCATCATCTAGCTGTGCTCAATGATCGACCCGACGCCTCTACGATGGAGCCACACGTGTCCTCGACCCACTGAACTGAGAGAAAATGTTTAGTTTATTCATATGAGTTATTTAACTTATTCTAAATAATATATAATTAAAACAGAGAAAATGTTTAGTTTATTCATATGAGTTATTTAACTTATTCTAAATAATATATAATTAAAACAGAGAAAATGTTTAGTTTATTCATATGAGTTATTTAACTTATTCTAAATAATATATAATTAAAACAGAGAAAATGTTTAGTTTATTCATATGAGTTATTTAACTTATTCTAAATAATATATAATTAAAACAGAGAAAATGTTTAGTTTATTCATATGAGTTATTTAACTTATTCTAAATAATATATAATTAAAACAGAGAAAATGTTTAGTTTATTCATATGAGTTATTTAACTTATTCTAAATAATATATAATTAAAACAGAGAAAATGTTTAGTTTATTCATATGAGTTATTTAACTTATTCTAAATAATATATAATTAAAACAGAGAAAATGTTTAGTTTATTCATATGAGTTATTTAACTTATTCTAAATAATATATAATTAAAACAGAGAAAATGTTTAGTTTATTCATATGAGTTATTTAACTTATTCTAAATAATATATAATTAAAACAGAGAAAATGTTTAGTTTATTCATATGAGTTATTTAACTTATTCTAAATAATATATAATTAAAACAGAGAAAATGTTTAGTTTATTCATATGAGTTATTTAACTTATTCTAAATAATATATAATTAAAACAGAGAAAATGTTTAGTTTATTCATATGAGTTATTTAACTTATTCTAAATAATATATAATTAAAACAGAGAAAATGTTTAGTTTATTCATATGAGTTATTTAACTTATTCTAAATAATATATAATTAAAACAGAGAAAATGTTTAGTTTATTCATATGAGTTATTTAACTTATTCTAAATAATATATAATTAAAACAGAGAAAATGTTTAGTTTATTCATATGAGTTATTTAACTTATTCTAAATAATATATAATTAAAACAGAGAAAATGTTTAGTTTATTCATATGAGTTATTTAACTTATTCTAAATAATATATAATTAAAACAGAGAAAATGTTTAGTTTATTCATATGAGTTATTTAACTTATTCTAAATAATATATAATTAAAACAGAGAAAATGTTTAGTTTATTCATATGAGTTATTTAACTTATTCTAAATAATATATAATTAAAACAGAGAAAATGTTTAGTTTATTCATATGAGTTATTTAACTTATTCTAAATAATATATAATTAAAACAGAGAAAATGTTTAGTTTATTCATATGAGTTATTTAACTTATTCTAAATAATATATAATTAAAACAGAGAAAATGTTTAGTTTATTCATATGAGTTATTTAACTTATTCTAAATAATATATAATTAAAACAGAGAAAATGTTTAGTTTATTCATATGAGTTATTTAACTTATTCTAAATAATATATAATTAAAACAGAGAAAATGTTTAGTTTATTCATATGAGTTATTTAACTTATTCTAAATAATATATAATTAAAACAGAGAAAATGTTTAGTTTATTCATATGAGTTATTTAACTTATTCTAAATAATATATAATTAAAACAGAGAAAATGTTTAGTTTATTCATATGAGTTATTTAACTTATTCTAAATAATATATAATTAAAACAGAGAAAATGTTTAGTTTATTCATATGAGTTATTTAACTTATTCTAAATAATATATAATTAAAACAGAGAAAATGTTTAGTTTATTCATATGAGTTATTTAACTTATTCTAAATAATATATAATTAAAACAGAGAAAATGTTTAGTTTATTCATATGAGTTATTTAACTTATTCTAAATAATATATAATTAAAACAGAGAAAATGTTTAGTTTATTCATATGAGTTATTTAACTTATTCTAAATAATATATAATTAAAACAGAGAAAATGTTTAGTTTATTCATATGAGTTATTTAACTTATTCTAAATAATATATAATTAAAACAGAGAAAATGTTTAGTTTATTCATATGAGTTATTTAACTTATTCTAAATAATATATAATTAAAACAGAGAAAATGTTTAGTTTATTCATATGAGTTATTTAACTTATTCTAAATAATATATAATTAAAACAGAGAAAATGTTTAGTTTATTCATATGAGTTATTTAACTTATTCTAAATAATATATAATTAAAACAGAGAAAATGTTTAGTTTATTCATATGAGTTATTTAACTTATTCTAAATAATATATAATTAAAACAGAGAAAATGTTTAGTTTATTCATATGAGTTATTTAACTTATTCTAAATAATATATAATTAAAACAGAGAAAATGTTTAGTTTATTCATATGAGTTATTTAACTTATTCTAAATAATATATAATTAAAACAGAGAAAATGTTTAGTTTATTCATATGAGTTATTTAACTTATTCTAAATAATATATAATTAAAACAGAGAAAATGTTTAGTTTATTCATATGAGAATAACATATTCATAAAAGTGTATGAACGTTGGAAATGACATATGACGCTATGGGTATTAAAGTTCATGCATATTCGCAGGACTTCTCTGAAGCAAAAGAAGACAGATGAAAAAGCAGGCTCTTATCCGATGTTAGCGATTTCAATTATTGCGTATGATCTCCACTAGCGTTTTCACTATCTATTGTAATTTTTTTTTGGCGACCACACTATCTATTGTAAATTTGTAAGTTGGATTGGATTAAGAAGAACTCCGGTTTAAAAATTTATAAACGATAAAACGGAGGACAAGTTATCTTATCCCATGGACACACAGTAACTTCATATGAATTAGGTGATCCATTGTCCAGGATTCATACCCAGACTAGTTGGATAGATTAGATAATTCTTCCTTATTATAATAATAATAAGAAGAAAAAAACAGTCCAAATTGTGCTTACAGTTTTCTTGCAGACGGCTTTTCCTACTTAGAAATAGCAATCTGTTTTTTTATTTGAACAATAACATTGTCCTTGGGTAGTTGGGTGTGTTGCTGATACTCTTTCCTTCCAAGCATCTAGTTTGCTAACACGATTGATTTTGATTTAATTTCCCTACTTAAATTCAGGAGCTTTCAGCTCAATTCTGACGAAGCTCCATTTCTAGCCTGCTTTCAGTCCGTTTTCAGGTAGACCTAAGACCTTCAATCAATTACAAGTTCGGCCAAAAATGCGGAGGAAATGGATCTTGCTTTGTTTGCATTCACCTTTGCCATCCACAGCTTCTCCTTACAGGTCATCGAAAAGAAAACATCGTCTACATCGTCATTACAGCAACAATCGCGTGATCACATCAAAGTGGGCCACATTTGCCGTCCACTTCATCATCTAGCTGTGCTCAATGATCGACCCGACGCCTCTACGATGGAGCCACACGTGTCCTCGACCCACTGAACTGAATAACTGAAACAGCTGTTCCTTTGTGCTGGCATTCAGTTCACTTCAGCAGTTCAGCGTCAGGAATGAGCAAGCACTACGGCCCCATTGCCTTCCTCGCGGACACGTACAGCGAACGAGTTGCCATCACCGACCGATCGCAATCGCGTACGGCGCACAAGCCACGGCACCGCCGCGATGGTCAGCACAACACCAGCGACCGACCCCGTCTGATTGTTTAGGCAGCAAACAAACAGCTCGTGTGCCCTGCTGTCTCCTCTTCCTTTCTTTCCCCTGCTGCGCGGAAGGAAGGAAAAAAAAACGCGAGCCAGGGGACGCCCGCAATCCGCTTGACCGTTGGCGGCGGCTCGGCATCCCAAATCGGAGTCTCCCCCGCTCCTCGGCAAGCTGAGCAATCGAGGGTGATTGATCCGCGGAGGCGGGGAGAGCGAGCATGGTGAGGGCCCTCGACAGCTATTCCTCCGTCAAGGACGTCGCCTACAGGTTCGTCCCCCTGCTGGCTGCTGCTCACTGGGCTAGTTGGATCGAGAACCAAACAAAACCCTAGGCTTGCTGGATAGTCTTTCGAGATCTCTGTCTTTGGTTAGTTCATTTCCTTTTTCTAGGAAACGGCCCTCTTTTCGATCCGCTGGTGTTTTTCACCTGATCTTTTGGTACCTCAAGGACGACTTCTTGCCTGGCAAATTTGATCTGTGCTGGGTGTTCTTGGGGATTCAATCTGGAATCAAGTTGTTCGGTTCAGGTGATGGTAGTTTCGTTTGGTTTTAGTTAGTGTTGCTTGCATGTCATTAGTGGCCTTCTTACGAATTAAACTTGAAAAAAGAATTAAACTGGATTGGTCAGATAAAACTATAAAAGAGCACGCAAATTATGTAACCGCAGTGAATCCGTTGCTCATTCGGCATTTAGAAGAACAAGAACCCTTGTGATTGCAGTATAGTATGACCTGTGAATCTAACGCCGAGTGGAAATTAACGTCGGCCCATGAAAATTGGCTCCTGATGCTTACAAATGATAGGGATTAATTTAGACGTTATGGACTGAATTGTAAGTATTAGTTTCAGTTGGGAAAGCATGTAGGATAAATTTTGGTGACATCTTGAATTTGTTTCTTACTTGCAGCTGTGGATACTGCGGCTATGCATTAAACTTGAGCTCCTCCACACGAAACACGGCGAACATTGGATCCAAGTATGGCAAGCAGATCAGGAAAGGTGTTGTCTCATTCTTTGCAATTGATGAGAGTCGGTTTACACAAACCAATGAGGTGAGCTGCATGCCATACTTCCATTCAAGCCGTTCATGGGGCTTATTCAGAAACAGGATGCGATTGCTCTGCCGGAAGTGCGGTGGACATATTGGTAATGCTTATGAAGACGAGGATTCCACCTTGTGCGAAGACTCAGACGACCTGGACTTGAATTCCAAGGGCAGCAGCACATCCACTCGGAAGAAATATGTTATCAAGATCAATGCGCTGCAGCCCTCATCGGACGACGATTCTACTGCTCTCCCCGTGATGGCAATCTGAACTCTGTACTGCAGCCATGTGTACCTTTTCGAATCCACTGAACTACAAACAGAGAAAGTGCAGAACCAAGAAGTGTTCAATATTGTCAGGGCCATATCCGTCATCTTTGTTTCCGTCATCTGTCAGCTCATACTCTATAGGTACTCCATTTCCCTTCTGCAGCAGTGTAAGTGTATATCTTGACAGGACTAGTGAATTTTGATTGTGTTCATACTACTGTAAAATGATAGGGTGTTTGCGTCTCTTCTGTACGACTGTACCTTTGCCTCCAGTGTGTTTGCACTATGTTCTCAAGTTGGCTGCTGTTACAATTTTGAGACTTCTTGAATTAGGTACTCAATTTGATATACATATGCCATTGTGTTTCTGAATGTGCACAGGTGTGAGCAGATTTTTTGTTCATATTTTAGAAGCTACATCAAAGAACAGATTAACCGCATTGTACTCGTTTCATTCATTTTCTGATAAGCTGTGTTGCTACATGTATTAGAGTGGATTGTTCAATAGGCCCATGGAGATAACATCTAACTTGATCCAGTTCATGGCCACATTTTCCTTGAGTCTGACCTTCATCAGGCATTACTCAGCATTTTTTCCCTTTGATATCACATAAGGAAAAGAATTTGTATCCTGATGATTTGGTCTAAGTATTTGATCTCCCAGACATCATTACCAATTCTAACATCTTGAGCCCAACCCATTGTGATACTGGTGGGCACAGAACCTGAACATGATTTTGCTAGTATTCCAACTTCCAATTGAATCCTTGCTGAAACATGCAAACTAGCACACTGCAAATCTATTACTGAAAAAGGAGCAAACCTGAAGTGAAATTCACAGGCCACTTGTTATTACTTCACTTTTGCAGTGCAAAACTGAAGTAACTCCTGAATAATTCGATTGCACAAGAAACAGAACCAGCATAACTAGGATTCACAGGATTGCTTGTTTGTAATGGTAAAAACGAATCACAATGATGCACGGAACAAGTTTCATTGTTATAGAACAATCACAAGTTGCACAAGCTTGATTTCCAATATCAGACGCTAACATCATTTCATAACTGTCTCATGATTAAGATAGACCTACTACAGCCAGAGATGGAACTAAACAAGCGAGTCTGAAACTTTCTTGACCGCAAGACTTGTGAGCACGGCCAGACAACGTCGGAGCGGAGCTGCAGAAGGGAGACAGCGAGGGAGCGCGTCAGCAGCACCTTCCGGTGGCGCTTCGCGCCGCCCTTGCCGAGCCCCTTGCCGCCCTTGCCGCGCCCAGACATGCTCGCCGACGACCGGGTGGGCGGTGGATTCCTCGGAGTGAGTGGATTGGAGGTGGGGATTCAAGGTGAGATTTGCGCTTGGGGTGGGGGATTTGGGGGAAGAGGGCGGTGGGGTTTAAAAGGAGGCGAGAGGTGGGAGGAGGGGAGTGGCTGCCGTTGGATGCGGAGAGAATGGATGGCTGGGATGTGGACGCGGGCGGGATGCCGCGGATCGATGACGTGGCGCCAGGCGCGGATCGGTGAGTTGTGGCGGGGGCTCTGAAATTTCGTACGAGGAGGCGCGGGCTTGAAGTCTGGGGACGAAATTTCGAGCTGCGCCGGCGTTTCGTCGCGCGCTTCGTTCTGGAACTGAAATATTTGGCGCCAATGAACAAATGAGGAATTATTGCCATAAAGATTTCTTGCTTTTTTCGAACTTACAGCAGAGAACTACCTCCGTTCCCGTTGTGTGTCATCTAAATCACCGAGCTTTCAAAATTTATTTTTAAGTCTCAGAACTTATTCCAGTGTGTCATCCGGGTCTCAAACTCTCATAATACGTCGTAAAAAGGAGATATCTATTATGAGAATAAGATCAAGTTCTCATTTTCTCGCGTGTTTGGACTCATGACGATTCCCATGATGAGTTTATGAAAAATGTTTTTAAGAGTTTATGAATCTGGATGACAATCTTGTATAAGTTTGAGGATCTAAAAATATACTTTAAGAGTTTAGACACCCATGTGATATATTAAGACAAGTTGAGTAATGTAGGAATACATTTTAAGAGTTTAGGAATTAGGTGACACCTCAATACAAGCTTAGAGACCGCACGTCTTTTTTTAGGGCAGGCTCCCTGCTTTTCTATTCTCTATTCCATTTCGTGGGCCAAAGGAAAATGGGGGAAGACAAACCAACGCGGACATAAAACTGTAAAGGACTCTGGGCCGAAGGAAATCCAAAGCGACGCGCACAAGGAAAGCCCACAAGGAAGCAAAGTGAGTGGCCGCTGCAGCCCGCAGCCCGCAGCCCGCAGCAACGGAAAAGCATCTGACGCCGTCCTCCCCTCGCGCCGGCGCGCCGCCCCCCCTGCCCGCCCTATTTCGCCATGCCGCCCCCCGCCACCGACCCACCTCCCCCTCTTCTCCGCCCCGGGCCCTCCCGCGGCTCGGCCCGACCGCCACCACCACAACCCCTCGCCGCGCGGGCGCGCACCCTCACCACGTTCGCGGCGCAGGGCGCCCCACGCTCACTACGTAGCGGCGAAGGCGAGCGGCCGGCGACGCGGAGCAGCAAGAGGAGGGGAGGGGGAGCGGGCGGCCACGCCGCGGCGTGACCCCGGCCGGCTATGCTGCAGCGCGCAGCGAGCAACGCCTACTCCTGGTGGTGGGCGTCGCACATCCGCACCACCCAGTCCAAGTGGCTTGAAACCACCGTCGGCGGTAAGCAGCCCCATTCCGTTCGCCATATCCACCGTCGCATGACGAGTTCGTATTGCGCATTGTTCAGGGGCTTTGCCTTTTTTTCGTTTGCTGCGCAGAGATGGAGGACAGAGTACAGGCCATGCTCAAGCTCATTGGGGCCGACGCCGATACCTTCGGCAAGAAGGCGGAGCTCTACTTCAAGAGCCGACCGGAGCTCATCAATCACGTGGAGGAGATGTTCAGATCATACCAGGCCCTCGCCGACAGGTATGACCGGATATCCAGTGAGCTGCACAAAGCCAACCACACCATTGCCACCGTGTTCCCGGACCAGGTGCAGTTCTCCATGCAAGAAGGAGACGGTGAGGGGATCCCAAAGGTACCCAGCGGGATTGATCTCAGCAACTTCAAATTCCCTGCGCTGGAAGGCTTGTCCATGGGCTCACAGGGCAGAAGTAGGGGGACCAGCCCAGTCCCCAAGAAGGGGGCCCAGGCACACCGGAGGGTTGCCTCCAACATGACCAAGGAGAAGGCGCAGCAGGAGATAGACAAGCTGCAGAAACAAATCCTGGCACTACAGACTGAGAAAGAGTTCTTGAAGACCTCATACGATAGTGCACTAGGCAAGTATTTGGACATTGAGAAACAGGTGGCAGAATTGCAGGATGAAGTTTGCAGTCTGCAAGATGCTTTTAGCACCGGTGCGGCCATTGAAGACAATGAAGCTCGGGCATTGATGGCTGCACAAGCCATAATGTCGTGTGAGGATACATTGGTGAACTTGCAAGACCAGCAAAAGAGATCAACTGAAGAGGCAAAGGTGGAATTCCGACGAGCCAATGCAGCAATTGAAAAGCTGAAAAACTTTAAGAATGAATGTGGGCTGCCTCCTGAGCAAACGGATGGGCATGATCACCTTGATACAGAACTGAGCCATGCAGTGCCCTTTGAGAATGCTGATGATTCTGCTCTGAATGAGGGCAGGCTTGACCTCCAGGAAATATGCCAGAAAGTCAAAGAAATAATTGAGCGTTACCCAGAGCTATCAGTCGCAGAATTAGCGGATAAGGTTGATCGACTTGTGGAGAAGGTGATCAACCTTGAACTTGCTACTACTTCACAGAATGCTCAGATTGATAGAATGAGGACCGAGATAGATGGCCTTCATGAGCGCCTGCATGATTTGGACCAAGACAAGGCAGATTTGGTTGTTGATTCCAGTAACTTGGCCGACAGGTTGAAGAAAGTTGAAGAGATGCTGCAAGAATTACAAAAAATTTGGAATTCTGTACAAAATGGGACAGAGAACATTTGCAAACAAATGACTGAAGCCTCCCATGAACTTACTGAATTCGTTGAAACGTTAAATGCTCCTGAGCTAGAAATCAGTGATTTCGTGGATTCATCACAAGACTCCAAAGGCAACGCTTCTCTGGAAGATGACTCAGGACTAACAAGTCTGTCTGTCATAAAAGAGCCATCCAATTCTATACACGGCACTATAAATGTAATTGAGAAACATGATGAAATCTTGGAAGGTCCTGTGGCCCAGAAACAGCTAGTTCCAAAAGAATCTGAAGGCGACGAGAAGATTCTGTTAGACGATTATGCATCTGTACTTCAGAGGTACAAAGATACAGAGCAAAAGCTCTCAGAAATAGAGAAGAGAAACCAACAGTATCATCTTGAGGCCATGTCTGAACTGAAGGAACTTAAGAGTGCCAATGCAACAAAAGATGAGGAGATCCACTCTCTTAGGCGTATGCTAAGTTCTTTGCAGAAAAAGATGAGTGCTTCTACTACTGAGAATATAGAGAAGTCAGAAGAAGCATCCAAGATAAGCACCAGTCCTGCTACAGAAGACAAAGAGATTGCTGAGATAGAGGAATACATTAAGCAATGCCAAGTTGATGACTCATTAGCTTGTTCGGTCGCGGAGGAGAAATTTAGAGAGGAGATTGACAGGGTTTTGGGGGAGAACTTGGACTTCTGGTTGAGGTTTAGCACATCATATCATCAAATACAGAATTTCCAGACATCCTTTGACAAGCTGAAAACTGAGATGCACAAATTGACTGATGAACAGGAACAGGGGGGCGCTTACGGCTTTGCTGCTAGTTATCAGGTAGCAAAGCTGGAGTCAGCAGTACTGGAAAAGAAATTTCGGGATCTAAATACAGATCTTCAAGTTTGGATAGAAAAGAACGTGCTGTTGAAAGGAGAGTTAGAGAACAGATTCTCATCACTGTGCAGCATACAAGAAGATATATCAAAGATAACAACACTGGATAAAAGTGATGAAGTTCATTTCAATCCTTTCCAAGCTGCGAAATTCCAAGGAGAGGTGCTTAATATGAAGCAAGAGAATAACAAAGTTGCTAAGGAGCTAGAAGCTGGGCTCGACCATGTAAGAGGCCTTCAAGTGGAGGTTGGAAGGGTGCTTTTGAAACTCAGAGAGAATCTTGAGATATCTATAGCAAGAAGCCAACGAGCCCAACAAAACTTCCGCAACCTGTCAACAAAAGCTGGAGTGCCCCTTAGAACTTTTTTGTTTGGCTCAAAGCCAAAGAGGCCATCACTCTTTTCATGCATGGGTCCTGGGGTGCATAAGCAACATGGTGGCTCAAAGGCTGGGCGTAGATGAGTATCGGCAATTTGTTTTTGACATTTAACACTAAAGGGATCTCAATGTACATGACAATTCATATGTGATAAATGTGGTTTCTCTTAGGCCTTAAATGTAAAAACCCTCAATCTCTCAATCATATTTGGTTTCTGATTGTCCATTCATTCCTTCTATGGTAGTCTATATTCAGAACTAAATTTGATGGAAATATATAATTTGAAATTGTTTAAAGTGCTCAGAGGTATTGGAGGAAACTCTGTTGGAGCCCCCTGTTTCTCAATATCTTCAGTTGACAAAAATACCAAAACTGATGTTGATCTGATGATGAGTACTCAATCACAACAATTGCAGTGCAACTGTTTTGTAGTTGACCTACTAGGACAAGTCAACTCTTGTCGGGTTTAACCTTTTGGATCTTTAATAATATGGTGGGAGAGAACATAACTTACAAAGTTATTCTTGTGTGTATTAGCAATGGGGTGATGAAGGAACAATATAATTGATTAAATCAAACTTCATGTTGCTTCTTCTGGAGCAAAACCCAAACCTTTTTCAAAATTAGAACTGCTGGTATGCACAATGTATTTATACTTTTCAGTTGGTGATATTCTTTTCGATAGCCATTGAAATGCCTTTTCAGGTCGTGCAATCTTAGAGAAGCATTATGGTCCCAGCAGCAATGCCTTCTTTGTGTGCATGGTGTCAATGGAATGGCCTACTTCAATTTAAGGGCCTAGGATGTTAGTATTTCCTTAAGGAAGGTAGGAAAGATGTTGGATTTTACACCTGATGGACTTGATCAGGTACATTTCATGTCAGTGCTTTAGAAAGTAACAAAATGTAAAGCTACTTTTGCTGTTTTCAAATTTATTAACATTTTAGTACTTTCTAGTTTCTAGGAGACGACATGCGAGCTGTCAGTTATCAGATATGACCAGTCCTGTTCTATCTACAAATCACTTACTGTTAGCAGTTCCATTCATTGTTTGCTTTAGATGATGACCGGTTTTGTTCATTCCTGTTGTGCCAGCAGCTTTGTCAAAAGCTAGCTCTCCTGTTTCCTGGTGGTTGGTTCCTATTTCCTAACTTTTAAAAATCAAACTCTCAAATTTATGGGTAGACTGATAAATTTGTACATGATACATGTCTTATATATGTAGCCCTTGCAAACATCAATATGAACTATTAACTCTACTAATTTCAGCAACACTTGTCAGGACTCATGAGATACTTCAATTCTTTGCTACAGAAACAAAACTGGAACCTTATTGTACTGATTGAAGATAATGCCTACCTGGCCACCTCCAGTTCTAGTATCTAGAAGTTCAGCATGGAGGGCATGTGTATCCTCCTGACAAGCAGAGTATCAATATCCAACCACTGTATTTACCTTCTATGCCTCTCTTTTCCTTTTCCATATGCTAGTTACTTCTTGTTGTCTTTGAAAGTGCATCCTTTTTTTGTTTGTTTCTTTAGGAAGTTGGGAGGGAAGGCCCTTACTATTTTCATTAGAAATATCAATAAGAATCTCTAGAAATGCATTTGAATGCATAATTACTACTTTACTAGTGCTGGAATAGCGCTTATAGTGAAAGAAAGGTGGAAAAAAGGATCCAAAGTCAACGGAAATTGGAAACTCATAGATGAGCACATGCATGTGCTTCAAATTCTGAGTTTATCTTGAGCATACAAATTTGGCAATGTATGATCAGATCATGGCATTCCAGCCTGTCCTGTCCATTTTTGAGCCCGTCTCTTTATCAAATCTTTTCTCATTTCTTTCTTTGCTCTGTATTTCCAGCGACACCATTTGTATGCAGTTTTCTCTTAACTGCATACAATTATTTTTAAAGAAATGCTACATCATATATTTTTTCCGATTTCTTGCTAGCCAAATGTTGGAATGGGATCTTGTTGACAATGTAGATGTGAATTACACTTCTGTTTTGCTAACTCATGTCGATTTACTGTTCTTGTCCTTGGTAAGTGGCTTCATTGACAAATCCAAATCTGCAATCAGAAAGATAAGTTGCCTGTGCAGCTCAAGTCCCAAAAGCTATGTTTAGTGTGCTCTTTTCTTTTTGAAAAGGGAAAAAAACTGTTCTCAAGTTTTTAAAGAAATGCTACATCATATCTTCAGTAAGATGTATTTTTGCACCTTCTTCATTTCTTATGCAGAAATGTCACTGGAATCAACTTCTTTGTGTTTATTAATGCATATATGGTTGGAGCATATTCTTAGCTGCAAGTCTGACACCTGTTCATTCTTGAAAGGTGTTCAATTCGGCATAAACTTTTAGTCTTTCATCAAAGGCAGACATATTTTGAACTTCTTTAGCTTTCCTGGAAAGGAATTCCATTTCCTAAGGCCTGCTAGATAGAAAGTGGGATGGCTTTTTTATGAGCTATTTGCCTTGCCAGAATTTTCTTCTTATGAATATTATCATAAGGCAACCTAACTGTCAAATAGACCTGATAGTTAGTCAGAGTGCATCAACTGATATCTTTGCCATGTTGGCTCTCAGCTGTAGTTAGCATGCTGAGCTGGTATATAGTAATTTTCTTCCTTGTTAATGGAGAGTGACCCTACAAAACTTCGGCTTGTAACCATGCACCAAATCTTCTCTTTTTATACCAACCCTCCTTCACTTGCACTAACTCCCCCAAACACATCAAAGGGCTGCACACCAAAAGCCATGTTCCACCCTTCATCCTCGTCGGCACCCAACTACAGTGACGTCTCCATACATCATGCGGTGAGCTTCTCTTCCTCTGTGCCCACAGCTCCAACCGAGATTCCTCGCGGGGGTTTCTTCCACGACAACGGTGGCCTGTTAGCGCTTCCCAATGTTGCTGCATCGGCGCCGCCTCCCTACCCCTCTTCCCTACCTTCCTACTACATACACAGGAACACCAGCTCACATTTCCTCCCTCTTCACCTCCAGTTGCCTGAACAATTCAGCAGTAATTCCACCTTCTCCTGCTCGTCTCCTTCGGCATGCCAGTTGCCTCTTCCTCATGTTCCTTCTTCCCCTTCCTCATCCTCTGGCGACTTCTTGGAATTCAGCACTGGAGCCATGCAGCGTGTCTTCAGTACTGGTGACCTCCAGGTAATGTAACAAGCCTCAAGCTGGATTTAAAGCCTATCATAAACGAGTCCTAACCACTTCCCCATGTTGATACAAAACAGGTGATGAATGTATCACCGTCTCCACCACCACCGCCACTTTCAGGTGATACACAGGGCCAGGATGCGGGGGGGCCTTTCACTCAGAAGGTCGGGCGTTACAGCGCTGAAGAACGCAAGGAGAAGATTGAGCGCTATCGCACCAAGCGGAACCAGAGGAACTTCCACAAAAAGATCACGGTAGGGATCTGCCAGACCATAGAACCTGCAAATGCATTCCATACCCTTGCCAATCTATGTCTTGTAGTGCATCATTTGCTCACCATCTCTGGGCTTGTTCAGTATGCCTGCAGGAAGACGCTGGCAGATAGCAGGCCCAGGGTGCAGGGCCGCTTTGCAAGGAACGCCGAGACGGAGGCTGAGACTGTTGCAGGCCACGAGATGGAGGCCTCCGACAACAGCTACGAGCACTGCCACTACAGTGACCTCACCAACAACAGCAGCAGCTGCTTCGACAGCATTTGCAGGGAAAGTGGCAAGAGCACAACATTTGACGACGGCAAGTGGTGGTGGGAAACACCGGTAGCTGCTGCTGCTGCCAATGGGCATCATGGGCACCATCACTACCAGCAGCAGCAGCTTCTTGATTTCAACATCGACGTCGATGAAGATGATCTGTGGGCCAGCCTTGCTGACATGTGCTCCGGACCTGACCTGGGCCATGCAGCGGCGTCCTGATTGGCGCTGTCTGGTGCGAGGAAGGCAGGGAGCACCGAGCGGCGGCTGCCGTTGCCGAGGCAGTGCGGCGGTCAGTGGCGTTGCTGACCTTCCTAGTATGCGGTAGTGGCATCGTAGTCTTTAGGAGTAGTAAAAAAACAAGACGGAGATGGAAAATCACCTCTCGTGTAAGAACAGCTTGTTCCCTGTGTGTTCCCCGAGTTACCCTATTTTGCAATGCAATCTTCCATAAAGTTTGGCACTGGTGTTGCTTTTCTACGTTGGAAAACCATCTGAGTGCTCCAACTTTAGCGCCATGTTTTTGTCTAGTGTCGAGCTGTTTTGATTTGTCTTGCTTGTGATTTGCAGTTGGTAGTGCTGGTGCATATGTCTGGCTGCGGTTAGTGGCATGCGGTTTAACAAACTTTTTTCATTGGAATGACAACGGGCTGATCTGTGAGCCCACTGAGCTAAGCTGTGCGCCGACCCCGAAGGTTCCGAAGTGTGGATGGTGATTGTCACTGTCACTGATCAGAGTTCCAGAGGTATCTGCAAAATCCTGTAGCGTGCGGCATAAAACATTGCCACAAGAAGTATGACATGATGCAGAAGTGAGTTTGATACACAGTTCCAAGGGTTAAGAAAGTGTGGCAAGCCATGATTGTGAAGATAAACCAGGCACATGTATTTGAAGTGTGTTATAAAGGCAAGTTTATTTAGGTGTTATATATAAAAGAGTAGGCTTAAGTGTACGCACCCCATACGCGTATGTCTCGAAACTGTACTATATATAGTCTCTACAAAAATCTAAAGGCCGTTCTGATTTTATATAATTTTTTGACAGGGCTTTTGGAAGATTCTAATTCACTGGTACTTCTTTTTTTTCGCTATGTTCTTGTGTCGCTTTTGCTACACGGAAACCTCATAAGAATTGTACACGGAAACATTAACTTATGATAGTAGGAAAATTCCACACTTTGGACGAAATGATTCATCGTTCACCTGCTCAATTGTGTCGATTCAATCAAATTTCCTGCTCTTGAGTGAATGATATTTATCTTTGAAGAAGCATAATTTCCTCTCTCTTTTTTTTTAAAAAAAAGAATGTTGCAAGAGGCAAAACAAAAATGCAGACTATATATGTCATAGAATCTGGACATGGGAACAACTTTTTCCTTGACGTGATCGACAAAAGTTTCAATATTACCCTAAATGCAGAACATGGATGGTAGTCTGGATGCTGAAGGTATCTTGTTTGCTTGAAGCTATCACTCCCTAGCCTGCCGCTGGTAGATTCCATGAACCCAGAAACACACAATCAAGTCAAGAACAGTTTCACATTTCACTGAGAAAATCTTTCTCAAAATTCTGCACATCACTAACCCGACCCAGACTGATATCTTGCTCGATCTTTCTGAGGTCACAAGCCGATTCCTTATATCCCGAACACAGCCAATCTTCAGTACCTGACCTTTTTGACCATCGCAAACCGCTAAAAATGCGGTACTTCCAAGCTGGCATCGTCCAAGAATAAAGCAAGCAATTGTGCCTAGAAATGTAGCTACCTCGACAGAAAATCGAAGAGGCAGCAGCACGAAACACCCAATGAACGAGAGTTCAGCGCGCGCGGCCTCTTTTCGATCGCATACATGTATATTGCGTGCGTGCAGTTTGGAATCGTCAGTGGAGCAACAGACGCCAAACTGTCTGCAACTGGCAAAAGTGTAGCACAAGAGGCCAGGATATCAGCCGGAGATCGGTCAAAGGGGAATAAGAACCCCAACGCAAGGTGTTGCCCTACTCAATGATGAGAGGAGCAATGAGTAAGCCTTTTTACCTTAGTCTTACTCCTACAGTCCTATGCATTATTGCTTATAGTCACTAGCCGTCCGGCCAAGTGATTCCTTGTAATGCTTACATGCATTGTTATATCGACCACTCAAACAAAACGCAATCTATTACGCGACGATTAGACACGCAAATCTTTAGCAAGTATATTTGCTAAAAAAAAGCTTTAGCAAGTATATCTGGCATTTTTTTTTACGAAAAAGTATATCTGGCATTTATTGTGGTGAAGCGGAATTCATATGTATGTAGATCTCTTAAACTTAGGCAAAGCAAGAAAAAACGTGGAAATTAAAGAAAAACGGTTCCAGTAATCTATATGGTACGTATATGACTAGTCAGAATAAGGGATTAGCTGTGGAGATCTAAAAACAAGCGATTCCACGTAGGACTTGTCAGAAAAAGGGATTAGCTGTGGAGACCTAAACAAACGAGCATTGCACCTCCCCGCATCCCTGGAATTTCAAGCTTTAGCCAAAAGGCTATGCGCTGCGTTGTAGCGCGAGAGTGAAGGGACACTAGACTGCCTCTCGATCGCCTCCCCTAGAGGTGGGGGAGTGTGGCGGCCTGATTCTCTGTCGGCCGCTAATGCCAAGTACCAGACGAAGATAACTTTGTTAATCTCACTATGATTACAGGTCTAACTATTGCTTGGTACTGCTACAAACTTTTGTGTGGTCGAAGTTTGCATGGCAAATATGTGCTTGTGATCAATGAACCTAGTGCAAAAACTGTCGGCTGACATGCTTGCCAGAAGTTTAGCTTCCATCAGTAAGTGTAAGCATTTTGATCTTCTTTTAACATGCTGTAAATGTTTTGCTCTTTTACAGATGATGCAATTAATTAGACATAGCCCAGTAAACTTGATGGTCAACAAAGCATTTCAGATTAGAGGGACCAATTATTTTCTCTCGAGTGGGCTGAGAGAAGAAAGCAGGAATCGTGCGAGGTGTTTCACTCACATTTCATCGCATTACTAATCGAAGAAACCGGGCAAGAACAAAAATGATGGCCCGGCCTTTTCGCACGGCATCAGTCATAGGGAAAAGAACACATGGCAGCGACAAAAGCTTTGTGCTGGATTCTAATTTTGACCCCGAATAGAAAAATCAGACTGTCCACTAAACCCTTCGTCAATTACAATTCTTGATTCTCTATCGAGGGTACGGTAAAAGTTTATCGCAATCTTCGCGCACTCCAGGTGTCTCCACGGGGAAAATTTCCCTCTTGATTGGCCCGGTTAAGCTTTAAACGCCACAGGCGAAATTTGTATTTGCGGGAAATTAAGGTCAGAGAAAGTACCTGCAGAAATTCCACGAAAAAGCGGAGAACAAAAGGGACGGAATATCCACCAATCTGCAAATTTAGTAATCTGCCCCATGACAACATAAGTAAAAAGGGAGCGCCACTGAGCAAATGGTAAATGCTGCGGACTTTTTCAGGATACTCGTTTCATTAGCACGTCAAAAAAATTATTCAGGCCAGGGGTGGGGATGGGGCTTTCCAAATATTCAGCACTCCACAAAGCGAGGCCGGAGAATTTGGTGTGGTCAAACAGCTTTCACGTGAGCAGTACATAATACGAGTACTAGATACGATTAATGTACTGGGGTTGTGGTGGTCCTTTTGTGGAGGTCGTCATCACATACGACGCCCTAGGGGAAACGGAAAACATGCTCGGTGGCTGGCCAAGTCCAAGGGATTGTGCAATCTTCCGATGTAAGCTGATTGCTTAATTTTTTAATTATGGAAATTATTCCAGCCTCGGCTTAACAGTGTTTGCAAGCCTACAACCCAAACAATTCAACAACTGCAGTATTTAGACCGCGCACGTAAAAAAAAGGAAAACAGACACAAAGACACATAATTCATCTTTTTTTTGATACCACAAGTAAATCTTGATCTTTAATGGGACCCTTCCAGAGGTCATGCACTCCGACAGGGTTCCGTTACATTTCATTAGGTACATGTACATGGACTTGACAATGAAGGCTTTTTTGTTCAGTGACCATATAAACGTATCCTTCTCTTCACTCAACAGAACATTCATTACCCTCCCAACAAGTCCATATCACTCTTCTAACCTTTCCCCTGTTATGGCTCGTCTAAATGCTACATTCAATGGGATAGTACTCAGCACTTCAGCCACCATAGCGTTCTTCCTTCTTACAATCGAATATAACGATGGATGACTTGTTTTGAATGATTCGTCGCCTATCCAAATATTCTTCCAAAATCTAGTATTTTTCCTATATTTAATACTGAAGGTATTTTGCGCCAAGAAATGATCTTTGACCTCTGTCAATCTGGACCGGAATTGTGAATCTCTGGGTGTCTTTCCTACTTTGAGACAAGTTCTTGTTTTTTAGCATTAGGAGTACGCTACGCAGCATGTTTTTTAAATGTCATAATAGCCGATTTCATCCCTTAACTTTGTTCCACAGCTCAAAATCGTCTCTCAACTATCCAACTGAACATTTCAGTTCCTCAACTTAAATTTTAGTCTCAGTTTCGTCCCTCCTATGATGTGGCATGCCATGTGTCATTTCTAGTCAGCAGCAAGTCACTAAGATTTGAAGTTGCCATGTATTGCATATACAAAGTGTCCCTTCTGTGTTTCTCTATGCTGCATGTAGCCTTAAAACCGCATCAAATCTGTTAATAGTGTCTACATTGCTGTTTTTGTTGCAATCATTCATGTGGGCAATATTATAAGTGTTTGTTTGATGTAAAATAATTGAGTGACAAATATAACCATTTCTTATATTGTTTGGCATACCAAAAGCGGTTGTTCATACGAGCTCCCATTAAAAATGAAGTCGGCAGTGGGCACATATGAGAGGTCATGAAAATGTATAATACAAAATATATTTATGCTCATCTCATCTGATGTTAGCTGCAACTGGCTGTTTTTATTTATTTTTCTAATAAGGGCTGCTGTATCATCTAAAAGGGAACTTCATATATGATATAACTAATGCCTCACCTAAAAGGATTAATTCCTGAGTGTGCTGACTGGGCATAACACATGGCATGCCACATCACATGAGTGATGAAACTGAGCTAAAAATAAAGTTGGAGGATTAGAATGACCATTTTATTAGTTGGGGGATGAATCTAAGCTTTGGACTAAAGTTGGGGGACAAAAATGACTATTCTGTCTTTTAAAATCAGGAGAAATATCCGGCCTCAACGACGCTCCGCAGCATGTATACCTGAATCTGAATTTTTACGACAGTAAGTAGAAAGCCGTCGGGGCAGCTCCAATCCAAACACGTTAGCCGCTAGCGGCGTGGCGCGCCACGGCCACGGGTTCCCGGCGCCGATGACGGTAGCCGACTCGCGAGGGGCGTGTGCGCCGTGATCAGTGATAACGGATCACACACGGCGCGGTGACGGCGGCGGGTGCTTGGGCCACTGAGGGAAGTCGGCCTTATAGCCATGTGGGCTACTAGGCTCCCCAGTTAAGCAGTTAGCCACAGCCCATAGGGCTGCTGGCTCCCGGCTGAAGCCATGGCCCTGAGCCGATCGCAATGGTACGTGGTACGTGCAGAGGTTCAACGATATGATCTTGGTTTCCTCTTACACGCGATATGATCTTGGTACCAAGATCATATCGTTCCATTCGAATAGGTTCTGTTGTCTAGCGGTTTCTGAGAGAGGTCGCCTCCCCTGTAACTGCAACGCATCTAGTTCTTCACTGAAACTCTTTAGTATATATTGGCTTATATCTTAAAGAGCTACCAACATCCGTTGTAGTCTAGCTAAAGGATACTCGGCTCTCACCCGAGAGACCCGGGTTCGAGTCCCGGCAACGGAAATTTTTTGCATCTTGAGGCCCTCCGTTGGCCGACACAAGCTCTGAACATCTAGTTTCTGCAGTTAGTTACTGCCCCGATTAATCTTTTTTGGGAGAGCTACCGCCCAGATTCATAACCACATCTTGCTCCACAGTTTTTGCGGTTTCAACAACACCAATTTTGATCAAACCAGCTGTTCCATCTTCCATTGGTCACCAGACATTCACAGGTTCCATCCTCCAAAATGCATCACGTTCATCCCGGCCCCACTTGTCATCCTCGCAGCCTTCCCACCTCTTTTCTCTCTATTATTTATTGGCCAGTCGCCATGCACAGCAATCTACCCGCTCAGTCGGAGACCTCACATTTCGAACCATCTCAATGAGGTAAAGCGGGCAAAATAAGCCAACCTTTTCTTGGTTCGTCTCTTCTTCCTTCATTCCCTCTCCATACATGCACATTGCTTCAGAAAACCTCCATTTTTTGTTCCCGTCATTTGTGCAGCAAGCTTAATAATTATCTTCAAAATCAAATCCAACAAACAGAAAAGAAAAAAAATCACATCCATCCCGGATTGGATTGCAACATGGCATCCTTTGTTCAGTTCTTTGCGTTGATCTCGACCCGGTTCTTCCATCCCCAGGTGCTCCAACTGACGCGGGGGCCGACAAATCAAGCCAGCCGCAGCAGGGCCATCGTTCATCGAGGCAGGGGATCGGTCGCCCGGTCGGCTCCATGGCTCTGAGCCAGAGCACGCAGCTCGGCCTCGCCACCGCGCTGTTCGGCGTCCTCTCCTTCGTCCTCGCCGTCGTCGCCGAGCTCAAGAAGGTAAGGCCACCTTCTTCTCCGTCACATTCAATTCCCTGCACGAATCGAAATGCTCGTTGCTCGTTGCCCGGCCCGCCGGAGTTGATGGGGATGATGTGCTGGCCGCAATGCTGAATCGATCTGTCGCTTGCTTCAACGATATGATCTTGGTTTCCTCTTACGCGATGGTACGTGCAGAGGCGTCACGGTGGCCGGGGTGGGCACGACGGTGTGGGCGACGGCGGCGGAGGCCACGCTCCACGCCAGGAACGTGCACCGGGACCCGGCGTACGCATGCCCGACGGCCGAGACCGGGGTGCTCGGCGGCGCGGCGTTCCCCAACCTGGACGCCATGCTCTTCTGGGTCGTCTGCCTCATGCTCGCCTGCAACGTCAGGGAGGACTACTTCGACGAACACGGCGGCGCCGGAGCGGGGACGATCGAGGAGAAGTGACTCTGACTCTTTCTTTATTCGTGGTTCGCAACATGTACCATCGGCGTAGTATATGTAACACGTATCGTCACGTATTCTGTATTCACCTGTATATGTATGTCGCCGTGCCTTTTTTTTCCCCTGTACATAAAGCTTGTGTGTGAGCACTGTATTCCCCGTGCGCAGATAAATGGATGGACACGCGGTGACAAACAAAAGCGAATAGTTAGCCATGGCCTGCAGTAAATTGCCATTCCAAAAACCCCGGCCAATTTGATAGACATCAGTACATCACGCAACTAAAGCTTTTTAACACAGACAATCAAATTTCCCGCCCTTAAATTTTGCTTCAAGATTGATCACTTCTTGTTGACTATAAAGGATAGAACCATAGAATTCTTTCCCCGTCACTTAATTTTCATGCTAGACTCGATTAAAACTTGATGACAGTTGCGAATTAATAGTAGGTCATTGATAACATCCTAGCATGAGTGTTCGTATTTTCAAGAATTTATTTATAGATTTAACCGGTGCTATTTTTTTTGATGATAGACGTTGAATTATCAAGAAATATATTTCATGATATACTTAGTTAAACTGATTCGGTATGGTAGATGTGGTCGGATTCTCCTATAAACTTAGCTAAGTTAGAGAAATTTGGCTTAGCATATAAACCTAAAAAGTCTTCACTATATTTAGCTAAGTTAAACTGATTCGGTATGGTAAATTGATGCCGTAACTATATTTTAGAACCGATGGAGTATGCCGAATACATTACACAGGTAACTAATAAAATCTTTAATAAAAGACTAGAAAATCTTCCCTTTGAATTTTGCACCGAGATTGATAACTTGTTGACCATACAGAAAAGGGTTTTCAGCGGTACCCATTAATCAAGGTTTTCATACTTGCCCCTCAATCTCACTCAGACTCTTTTTTTCCTACACATTGGATTAGTTAGGATGTTTAGAGTCCCACAGGCGAACTGGGGAGCAAGCCGGGTTCCACTGTCTTCGCGAGTTCGACTCCCTTTTTGACAAACAAACAATGAACGATGCTGGCTGTGGATCGGACCAGCAAACACTAAACACAGTCGCAGTTCTGCCCATAGCGGCCACAACAATGCACCCGTCCCTTGGTTCCAATCCGCGTCTGACAGTCTACTGTCTACAGTAAGCAAAATAGCAAGTCCAATCCGTATCTGACAAACAACGTGGCGTCCTCCTCCTACGTACGGAGTACTCCGTATTCCTACGCAGGTGCTCGAAGGCATGTTCCCACCGCCGCAGACTTGCAGAGTACCTGCGCAAAGAATACGAGTAGCAGGAACAAGGAGCGTGCGCAGTGACGATTGGCGCGGTACATGTCTCGGTTCGGGGACGGCGTAAAAGCAGCGGCGCATGTTACGCATCGTCCCGCGGCGAGGGGAGGGGAGGAGGATCACAGGCGTCTCGGCGCTCTCGCTGGCCCGGCGGCCGGCCCCACGGATCCCCGCTGCGGAGTCGCTGGAAGCACGGTTCATTCATTTCCGCACCTTGATCCTATGCGGCGCGATCTATGCTACCGTGTGCCGACAAGTGTTGTCGGTGGGTATGAGCGTGTATGGGATTAACTTTGGTTTTTGCAGGAGTGTTGGCCGGGCACCAGCATAGATGGCGACCTGTGATGGATGGATTTAATTTCCTACGTACTCCCTCCGTCAAAAAAAAAAAATTGACACTCCAGAAATTTTAGGACAGATTAACGAGAAAGTAAAATGATCTTGATTGCCCCGAATTATTAGCCATATTTGACACTAATTAGTTGTTGCATGCACATGCACTTACTAAATATAGTAGAATGA
>OAMR01000197.1:1436680-1446777 GCA_900205405.1 Echinochloa crus-galli | reverse complement strand
TTTCTGCTATGGTGGGAAAGCAAGTTTGGATTCCATCTCCGATTCATGGACTTCTGCAAAAGACCGTCCAACATTAAGCGGTGTGGCTTCTTGGGATGTTCAAGATTTTCAGAGATGGGCAAGACAAATGCCTGTTGGTGAAAGAGTTTCATGGGCAATTGGAGGAATGGTTCTCACTGCAGGCCTTATTTTTACCAGGTCTTTCATATTTCCTTCTCTTTTTCATATTCTTTATGCAGGGTTAGTAAAATTATCTGCATAAATCATTCTTGTAGTCCAGTTTGGGAAACTGTTCTATATTTCTGGAATAGGTACTGCATAAGCATTTAGAAGATGGATGGAATAATAAAAAGTGCAAGACCATTTTGTTTCTGTCTCCTTTTCTTGCAACCATCTGGCATGATGCCTCAAATTGGTTCCTGCTAAGATGGAAGATTGGAAACTTGCACTTCATACCCCTACTTTTCTCTGAAAGCTCAAATTTTCATTCACCTGTGCAGCAAAAGGAAAAGCCTCAGCCATCGCCAGAAGCCAAGTGCTCTAAGCATCCGATCCAACCAAAAAACCTATCATTCATATAAATTTCGAAATCCAATCCTAACCCTAGGTCACCACAACCACTCAATGCCTACCAAATCGTACGGTGAAACAAGGGAAAAACTGGGGGAATACCTTCGGGACGACGCGGGGAACGATTCCCCCTACTTTTCCCACCCCAAAACGGCCGATTTGGGGGGGATCTGGGCCTGGGAGCGGAGGCGGCGGCGGAGCAGCTCGCGGGCGGCGCGGGGCTGGAGGAGGAAGAAGTGAGGGGAGAGAGAGGGGGGGCCGCGGGCGGGCCTGTATGTTGCGCTTGTCGCGCCAGCCCGCCTGGCGCGACAAGCCTGCCGCGCCAAAGCATGTGGCGCGACAGAGCCTGTGCCAGCGTGGCAGCCCGACGCCCGCCCGGCCACGGTGGCAGGCCTGCCGCGCCACATGCTTCGGCATGACAGTGTTGTTCTGTCGCGCCGGCACTTGTGGCGTGACCAAAAGGGTCACCGGGTGTAAATAAGGTTGCGGACGGGTTTTTTTTTAAATATCTTAAAAAATTGGTTAAAATTAAAAAAAAATATCGTAGAATGACTTCTTTTGTAGGACAAATTTTGAATCCTAAAGTGTCATCTTTTTTGGGACGGAGGGAGTACGGAGTATGTGGGATGTTGATTTGTCATGATAGTTTAATTTCAACGTGACAGTAACTTTTAAATGTTCGACTTTTGAATAGTGCCTAAAGATAGTGTAGATCAAATATGGTTGTAATTTATGATTTGTTAAAAATAAGAGTGTTTGTTAGACTTAAATATTGATAACTACGAAGTAACTGGTAACGCTAACGCTCATCATGCATCTCGCTCTGCTATTAATAACTTAGAACTAGAATAATATACCTGCTTTATATAGTGTTGGACTATTGGGACATGTGACATATTATTTGCAACGTGAACTCTTATTTCAAATGAATCTTATTCAAGTGATGCGATTAAAATTACAATTTTCTCCTTATATCAATACAAAACCATCAGCACGCATGGTTGAAATCTAACTATTTTTAGTCGTGCTCTTTTGATTTGATGAAACTTGTAGGATTGAAAAAAACTCATAGCTCTAGAGCTGAATTGTTATCCAGCTCATAAAACTTAGCATCAAACTTAATCTGATCATAAATTCATAAACAATACTCACCAAATATTTTGATCGAAAAAATCACCAAATATCTATCACACTTAGGGTGTGTTTGGTTGAAGAGCGAGGTAGAATGGAGCGGATCCATTCCTAATTTTAAGAATGGAATGGTTCCGTTCTGTGTTTGGTTGAAGGGTTGGAGCGGTTCTATTTTTGTGTTTGGTTGGAGGGACGAGTGCATTCATGAATTAGACTCCGTCAAGCACCGTTAATGTGGGGTCCATCTGTCGGTGAAACGGAGCATGTCTTCTTCCTCACGCTCGCCCTGCACCGCCCGCCCTCCCGCTCCGCGCCGCCGCTCGCCCGCCCGCCCTTCGCCCTGGCCTCCCTTCTGCTCCGTTTGGTGGCCGCGAGTGAGAGGTCGAAGGAGGCGTCCGCTGATGGAGAAGACGGAGGTGACGCCGTGGAACTCGAGCGAGCTCGTTCGGTCTTTTTTTGGGATGAGCTCGTCCTAGAATCGGAGGGTATATTCCTCTTCTGGAGCAGCTCTATTCCCTGATTCCTCAACCAAACACCTGTGAGAATAGAGCCGCTCCGTTCCGTTCTTGCTCGTCCCACCAACCAAACGTACCCTTATCGTTCGGTCTCTGCTTGCAAGAGCGGAAGTTGTTTTTGTTTTAGGTAGCGGGGGTGCTCACGGAGACAGAAGAGTTCTTTGCATTAAATTTCACCAATTTGGCCAAGATCTAGGCACCGGCCTGGCGACAGCCCAACCCCCAGGAGGGACAACACGAGATGACACCACCTCCCCGTGCACGGAGGATCGGGATCTCGGTCTCGCGGAGGACACAAGTCACGGAACCCGTACTGCGTACACCACCACGGCGACTGGCGGAGCCCCTCCTCGACCAACCCCCCGCACCCCCTTCCCCGTGTCAGCCAAGAAAAGACCGCGCCGCGCGAGCCACGAGGGCGGTCACTCACTGGTCAGGGTCACCCCCATTTCTCCCCCGAGTCCCCACACCCGAGAGAGTACGGACACTCTCCTACTCCGCCCGCCCAAGCCCAGCGCAAGCCGGGACGGAGGCCAGATCAAACCCCCACCGCCACGCCGCGCTCGAGCTAGCCCCGCCGCCGCCGGGTCAGCGAGGAGGAGGAGGAGATGAAGCCCAAGAGCCTCCCGTTCATCGCCTTCGAGCACAAGCGGTACGTTCGCTCCCACCACGCCGTGGTGGCGCCGGTAGCTTCCGACGAGTTGTGGCTCCTCCCCTTGGTCCTGCTGTGGAGGTTCCCGCTCCGTGGGTTTGCACGTGCTTGTTTTTCGCTTGCCGGGGATCTCGGTCCGTTGCGGCGCGGGGATTTGTTTTGCGGGATTTTTTCTGGTACAATGCGGCGGGAAATTCCGCGCGCTTGTTTGCGCCGGCGGGCGTCTGGTGCCCTTCACGAATCGGAGGGGGAGTAGGGGTTTAGCTTCATGCGAAATTGTTGGCGGAATTGCCCGAATCGGGAGCTCCGTGGTGCACTGGCGTTTGTCTTTTCGAAAAGATCTGGGGTTTCTGTGGCCGTTTCCTGCAGTAGGAGCGGGCAGTTTCGGATTCGTTTTGGCAGGACTGCCGGCTCTGAGAATTGCGTCGTGTAGCCATCAAATTCGTGATGTATATGACTAGTTATAGCAAGCACTTCGTCCTGCTTTGAATCTGGGAGGGGATGCAAGTGTAGAATCCTAAGTTTTAACCACTGGATAGTTGCATTTTAGTTGGAAATACTCATGTCTTCATATTGTGTGATTGAATCAGGGATGCATATGGCTTTGCTGTCCGGCCCCAACACTTGCAGCGTTACAAGGAGTACGCAGGCATCTACAAGGTAGGAAGATAGCCCCCTGAAGTTTCATCTGCATTCTCTGTCTTGACACCCCACACACCTTGTTGGTGCTGTACTTGCAGGAGGAGGAGGAGGAGAGATCTGATAGATGGAAGCATTTTCTGGAGAGGCAGCCTGAGTCATCTGGACGGGATGCTGGTGACAATGCTAAGGGTGGTGGTTCTGAGTCACTGCCAGAGAAGACGTCAGCAGGGCCACGGAAGATCGAAATATGGACGCCAATTAGGCAATCCCTGAGCAACATTGAGCAGATGATGAGCCTGCGTGTGGAGAAGAAGCAATCTTCTGATGGAAAGCAGCAAGCAAACGATGGGACCCATCCCGTGAAAATTGAAGAGGGCAAGTTGTCAGAGGACTCGGATGATGAGTTCTATGATGTAGATAAGGTTGATCCTAGCCAAGAAGTGCATTCAGTGGATCCTGCGAATGCCGATGTCGGAAGCAGGAGCCATGAAGAAAATTACATTTCGAAGGAAGAGTTGGAGTGTCTGGTCCATGGTGGACTACCAATGGCTATGAGGGGAGAGGTGCAGCCTGAGCACTGAAGCCTTTAATTTCTTTCTTATAGTTTTGATTTATTCAGCTTATTTAGCAGCTCTGTGCTTTTCTGTTGACAGCTATGGCAAGCTTTTGTTGGTACTGGAGCTCGTAGGGTAGAAGGGTATTATGATAGTCTTGCAGCAGAAGGTGAATCGGAAAATACCGATTCTTCAACCTCAGAAGGTATCCATGAAAAGTGGATAGGCCAAATAGAGAAGGTAGCTGTTTATGGACATTTTCACGGGGAATCATTTCTTTTTGGATAACTTACTGCTGGAAAGTCTAATAGATTTCAATCTGCACCCTGGCTCCTTGTAGGATTTGCCCAGAACATTTCCAGGCCATCCTGCTTTAGATAAGGATGGAAGAAATGCTTTGAGACGCTTGCTTATAGCTTATGCTAAACACAACCCATCAGTTGGTTACTGCCAGGTAATTCTATCCATCAAATGGTTAGCCTCATTATTGCCTTTTATGTTACCAAAAGTCAATTGCTTCTTTGGTAACCGAAATGGCAAACTAATATAATTTTTTTTTGTACATGTCACACCACAGATGTTAATCTAAACAATAGCTTTCAGTGCTTCCAATGAATACGAAATAATTACACTCTATTCTCAATCAATATTCCAGGCATACTGTATCAGTTCATCTCAGAAATCCAACATCTCTCTTAGCATAGTTCATCTCTTGAATACTGTAGGCGATGAACTTTTTCGCTGGTCTCTTGCTTCTATTGATGCCGGAGGAGAATGCATTTTGGTATGGCACAAGACAGTTTGTTGCATTTCATGTTAATATTGGATGAAATAACCTGTTGAATCCATCACTGGTTTATATTACAGGACATTGGTTGGAATTATCGATGACTATTTTGATGGCTACTTTTCGGAAGAAATGATTGAGTCACAGGTACCACGAACTCAACCTGTAATGTTTGTTTTGCATATTGGGGTGCGTGAAGCCCAAGTTCAATAATTCTCATTCAGAGGCCAAATTTTGGTTGTATCTCAGGTGGATCAGCTGGTTTTAGAGGAGTTAGTCCGAGAGAAATTCCCTAAACTAGGTTAGCAAACTATCATGAATGAAATATAATATTGTTGGCATGTAACTCTTTCTGATCTAATGGAAAAAGGAAAATCCAAGAATCAGGGTTTAACATACTTCTCTTATGCAGCAAATCACTTGGATTATCTTGGACTTCAAGTTGCATGGGTTACTGGGCCATGGTTCTTATCCATCTTCACAAACGTTCTTCCTTGGGAGAGTGGTTAGACTTTATTTTACATTATTTCCATAATAAACAAAGCATAGCTTAGCTAATGTAACGGGGTTACTTGCACGAAACAGTTACATCTATGATTTCAAGCTATGCACTTCTTCTAATAGACACATGAGCAATCATGATCTCTTTTTTTCTTGAACATGCAAGAGAGCTAGGCATCTTTATAATATGGAGAGAAATAAGGGAAAGACTTCCATAAAAGCAACCACTTTACCTCTCCTAGGAGGTAAGAGAAGGTTGCAGGATTACATAAAGTTAATCACCTTTATAATGACCCAATCTTACTAGGTCACTCACACTGGACCCTCTTCATGACCAAAACATAATTCATGCTCTCATGCAAGGGAAATATTGACTAAAATTTCTAAGGAAAAGAGACTGGATGATTTTGATCCATGTCATCGTTATAAGAGAGATTGAGTGAGAAGGGGTAAAGTAAGCACTTACTATATGGTGTGAAAGATGACTAAGCCTGCCTTACATATTCATGGTAGTTATGGGGTTCCCGGGGAAACCATGTATAACTCACTACTATGATCAGTTATTATAATCACAGTTACCTCTATGTAAACATTTGGTGTAGTGATCCCATAGACTCATAGACCCATAACTTTACATCACTTTTACTCAATATGATTACAATTTCAGTTCTCCGTGTATGGGATGTGCTTTTGTTCGATGGAAACAGAGTGATGCTGTTCCGGACAGCTCTTGCGCTACTGGAGTTCTATGGTACTGGGACATACTTTTGCTTTCGATTTCCAAAAAGGAAAGTATAATATTTGTAGTCAGCTGATATACAGCAGTCCTCAAAGATGTGATGCTTGTGTCAATTGCAGGTCCTGCACTTGTGACAACAAAAGATGCCTGTGATGCAGTTACCCTTTTGCAGTCTTTAGCTGGTTCCACTTTCGACAGCAGCCAACTTGTCTTGACAGCTCGCATGGGATATCAATCCGTAAATGAAACAATATTGCAAGAACTAAGTAATATACACCGCCCATCTGTTATATCTTCAATGGAAGAAAGAGCGAAAGGTCTAGGCTCTTGGACAGACACCAATGGTCTTGTGTCGAAGCTGTATAACTTTAAACGTGACCCTGAACCACTGGTTTCACTAAGTGATTCAGTAGACCAGTTGAGTGAAGTGGGAGATGGTGATGCCAATCAAGAAAGTGATCCTGGAAACATGGATGATATGTATGGTGGCGTGACAGTCAATTCTGAGATTGATTCTTTGCCTGATCCAAAGGACCAGGTAACCTTCTTGATCATAGAGATTGCCAAAGTCTCTTAAGTATCTATAAGGCTGTAATCTGTTCAACCGTCATGTTCTTTTCCTTGTCCTTGGTCAAGTCTAGAGATTGCTGTAGTTACCACCCCATTTTAGTAATGTTTAGTTTTGCCGCCACAGGTTGCCTGGCTGAAGTTGGAATTATGCCGACTGCTAGAGGAGAGAAGATCAGCTGTTCTCAGGTCTGTTTATTCCTTCCAAGTTTCTGTTACTTATTTTCTCATGAGTTGCTTGAACCTTTACAGGAGATAGCACTTTTAAATTTCTCACCAAATATAATTAGCAGTTAAATTATAGAGTAACTGGTGTTAGTGTGATGGTAATGGGCAAATGTTCTCCCTTTCCTTCTTTTTAACTGCTTCCCAGGGGACCGGCTTTTGAATAACATGAACTAAACTTTTTTTCCAACTCATGAATCTACCATTATTGCTGAAAACCAATCCATAATTGTTGACCTTGTTTTGCCGCATATACCTTGCATGAAACATAACATGCTTATCAATTGTTTCTTGCAGCAATACAAGCAAACTGTTCATTACTATATACGTATTTGCCAAGTTATAGATATTGTAATTGTGTTGTCAAATTGTTAAACGCAAGATCTCTTTACACAATGCGGTTATGCCCTTTTAGTAGAATATTTTCCTTTTAGTGAATCTGTTCATTTTATTTATTTATTATTTATTTTCCTTCTTTCTGCCATGCAGAGCTGATGAACTAGAAACAGCGCTGATGGAAATGGTTAAGCAAGATAATAGGCGCCAATTAAGTGCAAAGGTATACAGTGCTATACTGTTGTTTACAGTATTCAGCTATGGAAATATCCAGAATCTAGATTGCATGATACTACCTCCATTTCAACTAAATGAGAAATGACCACACATTCTGACGTGCCCCTATTAAATTACACGGGTTACTAAACCTCCTTCACATCATTAAATTAGTGCTATTGCTATAATTTCACTATTGTTTTCGTTGCTGAACTCCTGAGTAGGTCTATATTGTGAAACATAGGGAGTAGTAACTTAGCTCTTTGTTGCCAATTCCACATAACTCACTTCTAACTATGTTTGCTTGTACTCCTGAAGTATAACTGTATAAGTATCATTCTGTAAAATTTATGAATGACAAATTACTACTGAATTTTCAAGGAATCATTCAGAAAATTCATCATAATTTTATTGTGTGAGCTGAAGACTTGTTTTCTTGGTGCAACAGAGCTGTGAAATTATTTGCACTTTTCCCTTTCAGGTTGAGCAGTTTGAACAAGAAATATCTGAGCTAAGACAGGCCCTGTCAGACAAGCAGGAACAGGAGGAAGCAATGTTTCAGGTACAGTTGATTTCTGCACATTCTTCTAAATGCACTTTCCTACTACTACATATCCACTAACCAGAATTTTTGTTAAAGGTCCTTATGCGTGTAGAACAAGAACTGAAAATTGCAGAGGAAGCTCGCATCTCAGCCGAGCAGGATGCTGCTGCTCAGAGATATGCTGCTAATGTTCTACAGGTTAATCATTCACTTGATCTATTGCTAACATCAGCTTTATTGTTTCACGCATCAGCCATTTCCAGTTGAACTAGGTGAATTCATTCTTGTTCGGTATGGCATCTATTATCGGTGTAGCAAAAGATAACTTTAAATTGTTTATTAACATATAAACATACGCTTCCCGAAGCAGCAGATGTAATACTTGGAAAATTCCTGATTAATATTGAAACAGTTGAACTTGGCTAGGATCTATTCTGAGTAAACAAACTAATTCAAACATGAGTACCTGGCTGAGTTAACCAATTTGACTACTGAGCTCAGAATAAGTCTTGCAACCAGACTTCATAAATTAGCTGTGTTTCATTTAAAACCAACCTTGTAAAGGGCTGTCTAATGGTACTTTTTTTATCCCCGTTTTGACAGTATATATGTATTTTTCCTTCTTAGACATGGTCCAAACATTAAAAAGCTCTACTTTAATGTAAGAAAAAAAAAGAAAAACTGGATGGCTTCCACTGACTGTCTAGCAGGTATAGGTTTTCTTTGGGTAAATAGTCCTGAACCCTGCTTCAAGTTGCAACTATCACACTATTTGCTTTAAAGATATCCTTTAGAGCAAGAGGTCTTTATATACTAAAAATGCCATCCTTTGTTCTTTCTTTTTCTGTTCATTTTCGTTGTTCAAACTTCAAACTAGTAATACTTGTATTATTGCAAAAGGTGGGTATTGGTTCTTCTATTATTTTGTTGTCATTACTTACAATTATTTTTATCATAATTAGCAAAATTAGTACACACCTTTCACATCCTCTTGTACCTTAGCTTGTTCTACACTTACATGATAATGATACATGTGCAGGAAAAGTACGAGGAAGCGATGGCTTCACTTGCCCAAATGGAGAACCGAGCAGTAATGGCAGAAACAATGTTAGAGGCTACACTGCAGTACCAATCTAGCCAGCAGAAAGCACTCTCCCCTTGCCCTTCTCCAAGGTATAATCTAAGTCTTATCCCTTTTTCGATATTCTTCGTGTGAGATGGACTGCTCCTTAAGCTAGTAATGAGACAGTGCTAATTTACCAGTCACCTTTTTCTAGTCCCTCCATTAAACTAATTTCCTAAGCGTCATATATTTAGAAATGAGGGAGTAATATTTTAACAATTCATTGTTGACAATTGAACCTGTGCCTAATGCAGCTTCTGTCCTGTAATAGTTTTTTTTCCGGGTATCCTCTGAATAGTTTTTACTAACAGAGTGTAATACCATGATGAGAGTTATGTGGCTTGCTGCCATTTATTGTCATAATGTTCTAACGTTCATATTATTCCTGCACCTGTTCCCCTTCTAGAACATCAATGCTAGATGCATCCCCTAGCCAGGCAAGCCAGACATCGTCACAGGAGTTCCAGCCAAGAAGGAAAAACTTGCTTGGCCCATTTTCACTGAGTTGGCGTGATAAGAACAAGGTAATCTTTTCTGACCAAAATATAACAATTCTGTTATATGAGGCATCTTGGACATGGTTGTTTTTCCCACTTAAAGTGCTTAGATAACCAATTAAGATAGATATTTAGGCTGCAATGCAAGTATGCAGCAAAGGAGATAGTCCCCATCTTTTCGAATTAAAAGCATTAGCTTTATTTTTATCTTTATAGTTCACATGGCCTAACTTCAGTAGTAAAGCTATGTCTAAACAGATCCCTGAATTCTATACAGACATATTTTCCACCATTTTGTAGGGTTACATATTCTACCTGTTTCAAAATTTCCTTCTTGGTTTTCGTTTCTCCTGGTGCCGTCTACTCGCTTTTAAACTCATTTTCCCCATGGATTTCTCACAGGAAAAACAGAACAATGCTGATGACTCCACAAACGCAAAGTTTAGTAACAATAATGATGAAATGGTAGGAACCTCCAACAAAGATGATGAAAAGCAG